>CM033476.1:323925500-323954003 GCA_019447015.1 Hymenochirus boettgeri | reverse complement strand
CTCGTCATTCCCATACTGTAAACGCTAACTATAACAACCCCCTGTCATTCCCATACAGTACGCTATCTACAGCAGATCTCTCTTCATTCCCTACAGTACGCTTCTATACGCGACCTCCTTTCCTTTCTCCCATACAGTAACACTATCTATAGCGGACTCCTCTCATCTTCCCATACAGTTAACGCTTCTAATATCAACCTCCCTTCCATTCCCATACAGTAACAATCTATCATAGCAGACCTACCTCTCATTCGCCAACATAACCTCATCTATATCAACCTCCTCCTCTCTTCCCGTACCAGTAACACTATCTATAGCACGAGACCTCCTGTCTCCCAGACAGTAACACTATTCTTAGCGACCTCCTGTCTTCCCATACAGTAAACGCTATCTCAGCAGGCAGACCTCCTCTCAGATTCCTCATCATCCTACAACCTATCTATACAGACCCCTTCATTCCCATACAGTAACACTATCTATAGCAGACCTCCTCTCATTGCCCATCATGATAACACTATCTATAGCAGACCTCCTGTCTTTTCCCCTAGCAGTAACAACTATCTAAAGCAACTCCTGCCCGTCCATTCCCCATACAAGTACGGCTATCTATAGCATGACCTCCCTCAGGTCATAATACAGTTCTACTATAGCAGACCGTCCTGTCGTTCGCCATACAGTAACACCTTTCCATCAGCAGACCTCCTGTCATTCCCATACATAACCACTCTCTACAGAACCTCCTCCTTATTCCCATACTAAACACTATCTATAAGGCATGACCCCGTCATTCCCATACGTTACAGCTATCTATAGCAGCACCTCCTTCTTTCCATAACTACTATCTAGCGCCTCATGTCACCCATAAGTAACACTATCTATAGCAGACCTCCTCGTCATTCCCATACAGTAAACACTATCTAGCACGACCCTCCTTCATTCCCATCAGTACCATCTATCGCGCTCTCCATTCCCATCAGTACCTTCTGCGCTCCTCTCTCATTCCCATATCAGTACAATAAGGTTTACTCTCCCATGATTTTTAATTGGTCTCACACATTTAAAGGAAGTTGGGATGGTACAATGATATATGCATACTCAAGCTATACTGATAACTATATACAGACTGATAGACTGATATATTAATAATAAAGCAATGATAGACTGATATATACTATATAATAAAGACAATCGCATGGTATACTATATTAGTAATAATCAGTCTAATCAATTGTCTTTATTATATAGTATATAGTTATCATGTCTGTATCCATATATCATCATTGTCTTTATGATATAGTATATATGCAGTGAATCATTGTAACCAGTTACAACATACATTCCCTTTTAATTGTGAGTACCAATGTAAAAAATCCATGGTGGAGTAAAACTTATAGTAACTATATGGGAATGAGAGGAGGTCCTGCTATAGATAGTGTTACTGTATGTGGAAATATGGGAATGGAGGTTTCTGCTAAGATAGTGTTTACTGTATGGGAATGAGAGGAGGTCTGCTATAGATAGTGTTACTGTATGGGAATGAGAGGAGGTCTGCTATAGATAGTGTTACTGTATGGGAATGACAGGGGGTCTGCTATAGATAGCATTATTATATGGGAATGAGAGGGGGTCTACTATAGATAGTGTTACTGTATGGGAATGAAAGGAGGTCTGCTATAGATAGTGTTACTGTATGGGAATGACAGGAGATCTGCTATTGATAGTGTTACTGTATGGGAATGAGAGGAGGTCTGCTAAAGATTGTGTTACTGTATGGGAATGACAGGGGATCTGCTATAGATAGTGTTACTGTATGGGAATGACAGGAGGTCTGCTATAGATAGCGTTACTGTATAGGAGTGACAGGAGGTCTGCTATTGATAGTGTTATATGTCATGGGATGCAGGAGACGCTGCTATAGATAGACGTAATGTATGGAAATGAACAGGAGTGGTCTGTATTAGATAGTTGTTGCGTATGGAAGACAGGAGGTTTGCTTATAGATAGTGTTAATGTATGGGAATGAGAGGAGGTCGCGCTAGAGTTAGTGTTACTGTATGGGAAGACAGGGGGTCTGCATAGATAGCGTTATGTATTGGAATGATGAGGGGGTACCTGCATAATAAGTGTTACTGTATGGGAATGAAGGAGTTCTGCATAGATAGTCTTACTTATAGGAATGGACAGGGAGGTCTGCTTATAGATAGTCTTACGTATAGGGAATGAAGGAGGTCCTGCTATAGTAGGGTTACTGTAAGGGAAAATGACAGGGGGCTCTGCTATAGAGAGCATTATTATATGGGATGAGAGGGGGTCTACTATAGATAGGTTACGTATGGGATGACAGGAGGTGATTGCTATAGATAGCGTACTGTATGGGAATGACAGAGGTCTGCTGAGATGGTGGTACTGTATGGGAATGACAGGAGACAGTGCTATAGATAGCGTTACTGTATGGAAATGACAGAGAGTCTGCATACATAGTGTTACTGTATGGAATGACAGGAGGTGCTATAGATAGTGTTACTGTATGGGAATGAGAGGAGGTCTGCTATAGATAGGTGTACTGTATGGGAATGACAGGGGGCTCTGCTATAGATAGCGTTATGTATTGGGAAATGAGAGGGGGTCTGCATACAAAATAGTGTATGTAGCAAAATTGAACAAAGGGGGGGGGGGGAGTCGCACATAGATAGTCTTACGTATGAGGAATGACAGGAGGGTCTGCTATAGATAGGGTTTACTGTAGGAAGTGACAGGGGTCTGCTATAGATAGCATCTATTATATGGGAATGAGAGGGGTCTACTATAGATAGTGTTACTGTTGGGAATGAAAGGAGGTCTGCTAAGATAGGTTACTGTATGGGAATGAAGGAGATCTGCTATTGAGTAGTGTTACTGTATGGGAATGGAGAGGGGTCATGCTAAAGATTGTGTTACTGTAATGGGAATGCGAACAGGGGATCTGCTATAGATAGTGTTTACGTATGGGAATGACAGGCAGGTTGCATAGTAGCTCGTTATGTATGGGAATGCAGGAGGTCTGCTATAGATGTGGTTAGATGGGAATGGAGAGTTCTGCTATAGGTAGCGTTACTGTATGAAACGACAGGAGGTATGCTATGAGATTGAGTGTTACTGTATGGGAATGACAGGAGGTCTGCTATAGATGGTGTACGGTAGGGAATGACAGGAGGTCTGCTATAGTTGGTTCTGTATGCGGAATGACAGGAGGTCTGCTATAGATAGATGATTACTGATGGGAATGGACAGGAGTCGCTAAGATAGTGTTATGTATGGGAATGACAGGGGGGTTGCATAGATAGCGTTATTGTATGGGAATGAGAGGGGGTCTGCTATAGTAGCGTTATTATATGGGAATGGAGGGGGTCTACTATAGATATGTGTTACGTTTATAGGAATGAAAGGACGGTCTGCTATTAGACAGTGTTACTGTATGGGAATGGACAGGATGGTTTGCCTCATAGACTATGTTACCTGTAATGGGAATGAGAGGAGCTGCATTAGCTAGCGTTACTGAATGGGAATGACAGGAGGTTGCTCTATAGATAGTGGTACTGTATAGGAAGGCGGAACTTTTCTTGTGGGCATGGAGTCTGCTATAGATAGTGTGTAGTTGGGAAAGCACAGGAGGTCTGCTTGTAGATAGCGTTACTGTATGGGAATGACAGGAGGTGGCTATAGATAGTGGTTATTGTATGGGAATGAAAGGAGGTCTGCTAAGATATTGTGTCTGATATGGAATGAAGAGGAGGTTGCTATAGAATTTTACTGTATGGAATGAGAGGAGTGGGTTTGTATAGATAGTGTTTACTGATGGGAATGACAAGAGGTTTGATATAGATAGTGTTTACTGTATGGGAATGCACAGGAGGTTCTGGTATAGATACGTGTAAAACGTAGGAATGACAGGAGGTCTGCTATAGATAGTAGTGTTACTGTATGGGAATGACAGGAGGTCTCGTATAGCTAGTGTTTACTGGTAGGGAATGACAATAGAGGTCTGCTTAGATAGTGTATGTTATGGGGATGACAGGAGGTTGGCATATAGTGTTGTTACTGTATGGGAATGACAGGAGGTTCCTGCCTATAGATAGGTTACGTAGGGAATGAGAGGAGGGTACTGCTATAGATAGGGTACTGTATGGGAGAAGACAGAGGCGGTCGGTAGATAGGTTACTGTATGGGAAGACAGGAGGTCTGCTATAGATTAGTGTTATTGTATGGAATAGGGAGAGGAGTCGCTATAGATAGTGTTACTGTAGGGATAGGCAGGAGGTTGCATAGATGCGTTACAAGTATCGGAATGAACACGGAGGTCTGCTATGTATGATAGTGTTACTGTATGGGAATAGAGAGGAGGGTCGAGGTCTGCTATAGATATTGTTACTGTAATGGGAATTGACAGGATGGGTTGCTATAGATAGTGTTATGTCTGGGAATGAACAAGAAGTCGCTATAAGTAGTGTTATGTATGGGAATGACAGAGGGTTATGCTATAGATAGTTGTTTACTGTATGGGAATGACAGGAGGTCTTGCTATAGATAGTTTCCGTATGGGAAATTGAATGACAGGTAGTTTCTGATATAGATTAGTGTTATTGTATGGGAATGAGAGGAGGCTGCTATAGATAGTGTTACTGTATGGGAATGACAGGAGGTTCTGCTATAGATAGTGTTAACTGTATGGGAATTGACAGGGGTCGCTATAGATAGTGTGGATTGTATGGGAATGAGAGGAGGTCTGCTGTAGAAGATTATGTATGGGAATGAAAGGAGGTCTGCTATAGATAGTGTACTCTATGGGAAGAGAGGGGTCTGTATAGATAGTTGTTATGTAGGGAAGACAGGGGTCAGCTATAGATAGGTTACTGATGGGAATGGACAGGGGTTCTTCGGCTATAAGATAGTGTTATTGTATGGGAATGACAGGAGGTCTGCTATATGTAGATAGTGTTACTGTATGGGAATGATGGAAGGTCTGCTTATTAACTTAAGATAGTGTACTATGGGAAGAGAGGAGGGTCGGCTATACTGTAGATAGTGTTATGGTATGGGAATGAGAGGCAGGTCTGCTACTAGATAGTGTTACTGTATGGGATGAGAGGAGGTTTGCTATAGATAGGTTACTGTTGGGAATGAGAGGAGGTCTGCTATAGATAGGGTTACTTATGGGAGGAATGACAGGAAGGTCTGCCTTAGATAGTGGTTTACTGTATGGGAATGAGAGGAGTCTGCTATAGATAGTGTACTGTATGGGAAGAAGGAGGTCTGACCTATAGTAGTGTTACTTGTATGGGAATGACAGAGGTCTCTTTAGATAGTGTTATGTATGGGAAATGACAGAAGGTCCTGCTATAGATAGTGTTTACTGTATGGAATCGACAGGAGGTCTGTATAGATAGGGTACTGTATGGGCTATGAGAGGAGGTTGCTAGTAGATTAGTGTACTGTATGGAATGAGAGGAGGTCTGCTATACTGTAGATAGTATTTATGGAATAGAGTCTTATATAGGGTTAACTGATGCGAGAGGAGGTCTGCTTATAGATAGTGTTACTATGGGAATGAGAGGAGGTCTGCTCACGTAAGATAGTGTTACTGTGAGGGAATTGAGAGGAGGTCGCATAGTAGATAGGTGGTTACGTGATGGGAATGAGAGGAGGTCTGCTATAGAATGTACGTGGTTAAGACTGCTGAAGTATGTGGGAATGAGAGGCAGCGCCTGCTCATAGATAGTGTTACTGTAGGGACATGACAGGAGTCTGCTTATAGATCTAGTGTTACTGTATGGAATTGAGAGGAGGTCTGCTATAGATCTGTTACTGTTTATGGGAATGGGACAGGAGGTTCTGCTATAGATAGTGTTACTGTTATGGGAAATGACAGGAGGTCTCTATAGATGTGTTACTGTATGGGAAGACGGAGGAGGTCTGCTATAGATAGTGTTACTGTATGGGAAATGACAGGAGGTCTGCGTATGACTTAGTGTTACTGTATGGGAATGAGGGAGGTCTGCTTAGATAGTGTACTGTATGGGAATGAGAGGAGGTCTGCTAAGATAGTGTTACTGATTATGGGACCAGTGAGAGGAGGTATGCTATACTGTAGATAGTTTTTACTGTATGGAATGACAGGGGTCTGTCATACTGTAGATAGGTTATTTGTAGGGGAATGAGAGGAGGTCTGCTATACGTAGATAGTGTTACTGTATGGGAATGACAGAGTAGTCTGTAAAATACCTCAGTAGCCTGAATGTGGAGTTCTCTGGTCTTGTTATATAAATCTGGGTAGCCATGTATTAAGGGTAACTTAGAAAGGGTTATGCTTAGTTACCTAAAAACAGTGGTGAGATGAGTCATAAGTGGGTTAATTAATTGTTATTACTCTTTTTATTTCATCTAAATCTTAATTACTTCCTTTACTACATGATAATACAACTTATACACTGTGAACGGAAAACCACATGGACTCGCCCCCCTTTTTTCCGTCTCTGTGGTTGGTTATCGTGCTTTCTTGTGCCCTCATTCTTCTATTAGATGTGTATCAGTTCTATTCTGATCTATTCCAGCTATAAGACGTTATCAGAGACAAAACATCATACGTTATAATCTTATTACAATAGCACAAAATAATGAAAATGTAAAGTTTAATATTTTGAAGGTGAACTACGTAAAAACGAGAAAATGCTTGCAGCTAAACTTATAAATGTTAAAATTTTACCATGGAATTAAAAATATGTTTAATTAGTGGGTAAACCCCCAGAGTGATACCATTCGATGCATTGTTACACAGTTCAGTGGAATACCTCTGTGCCCCCTTCTCCGCCCATGTTTTTCCAATCTTGATTCGTCAAAACGTGTGGTGGACCCTGTGTGAATTGTATTATCAGTTTTTATGGGCTTCATCGGAGTGGAGTGGTACCTGGCAGGAGCGTAACTACTACAGGGGGAAGCAACCGCTAGTGGGGCCGGGACACAAAAGGGGGCCCACTTATATGAAGATATAGCTTCCTCCCAGAAAACCACTATGCGAATGAAAGCATGGATAGGGGCCCCATCAAGTTTGCGGTGGGGGGCCCAGTGATTCCTAGTTACATCAGAGATGGTTTTTATTAATTTGGTTTAACAATTCACCTCGGACTCTGCCATGGCACATTTCATCCACAAAACTGACGCTCACCTGGATATCTTCTATTTCACTTACAATTCCTCCTGTAAACCCTAGAGAGGGTGTGCGTGAAACAACCATGTCACAATCAAGCCATTACATCCCCTTTATTTCCCATTCTGATGACCTTTTTTGACCTTGTGAAAGCAGTCTTCACAAATTATTAGAGATGTCTAAAGCGGTAAAC
The DNA here is from genome assembly GCA_019447015.1 of Hymenochirus boettgeri. Classification (NCBI taxonomy): domain Eukaryota; kingdom Metazoa; phylum Chordata; class Amphibia; order Anura; family Pipidae; genus Hymenochirus; species Hymenochirus boettgeri. The sequence goes on along the minus strand of CM033476.1, from coordinate 323,946,630 downwards.
TCAAGCTTAAAAAAAAATCTAAATATTTTAGAAAGCATTACCCTCCAAAACCCCACTTGCGTTTTAATCTCACCTTTTCCGACGCTCACCACTTGAATCCCTCGCCGCGTCCTTCTGTCTTACCTGGGTAATGGCTGTCAGTCAGGAACGCCAAAGTGATGTCACAGCCAATGGCTGACTGACATTTCTGAACATTGCTGGCTTTGAAACATCGCTCGTAACCCAGCTCAGGAAAAGGCAGAGAACGAGCGGGCAAACGAGCGGGGCAGCTTTTGTAGGGGTGGGAGCAATCGGGAAAGAGGTAGAAGGTTAGATGAAACTCAGTGGGGTTTTGGGGGGTTAAGTGCTTCTAATTTTTTTTTTTTTTGAGCTGGAGTTGCCCTTTACATGCTTTCAGTTGCACCATGTGATGGCGATTAGCTAATGTGTTAACCAAAAAAAAAAAAGTGTAACCACGTTAAATTGCCAATGACGTGTGTGTTTTTATAGATTTTTTTCAACAATGGGTTAGCTGAGCGCTAACCTGTTACTCCCAAAAACTTTATGTTAATGTTTGTTGCTGAAACAGAGAACTATGCATCAGAATTCTCCAATATTCTTCATACCATTATAAATATATATCAAGTATGGAAAGAATAAAAAGTGTTATTCAAATTATATAATAAACCAAAGGGTTCGAGGCACAGGAAAAGTTTACAACCCATGGGTGGGGTAGTGGCGCATGCAACACTAAGACAGGTTATAATAACAACAAAAGAGAAAAGGGAGAATTGCAGCAAACACATACAGGGCTATTACAATAAAAGGTTTATCTGTTAAAAATGGTGTTAGATTTTGCCCCAACCTATCAGAGTTAGCTTCAAAGTTTAAACAAGATCTGATTGGTTGGGGCAAAATTAGCACCATTTTAAACGATAAGACCCTTTTTATTGAAATCTCTCTCTCTGTCTCTATTCTCGGTTCTTCTCTCTCTCTTCTCTCTCTATACAAAAGTATATACACGCCCTTCATTAAGTAGCAGTTAAGCATTGGGTCTAAGCATGGACACAAAATAGTGTAAAAACATTTTATAAAACATGTCATTCTGCACTGTGGACAGTTGAACGGCGGGGTATGATAGACTTTGACACTAAGTAATGACTGTGTATGGGGGCTCGCACTGGCTGCATTTGACTATAAATGAGTAGATTTCTTATGTTTTTTCTGTATATTTGTTTTTTAAATGTTTTTAAATATTTGTGTCCTGTGCAGACCCCAATGCATTAGCTGATTTAATAAAGGGGTTGTATTTTTTATCATGGTGTTTCTTTGAATTACTTGACACCTAGAGCAATCCACTGAGCTTGTGCGGATGAGGTATTGGGTCAGTGAACCCATGCTGTACTAGCCATAAAACCTGCGAGAATGTTAAAAGGCATGGAAGAAGCCCCTGGAAGGATTATATTCCCCTGTACGGCTGCCTGTGCCTCTTACTTGTGTTTGGCCTATTCACAGCATACTTGCTCTTATAAAATTAGACATAAATAAAAGAGGACCAGGGACATAAAGACAATATTTTCCTTCCAGGAATGCAGAGGAGCATCCCGGTAATATTTTTTAAAATAGCATTTTTGGGGTACTACTTCCGGAAAAATAATTTTTAAGGAGGGTGAGCATGATTTCCCACAATACATGCTGTCAGCGTTCACAAAGCATATGCAGATATCATATATACCGGAGCAGCTAGATAGAGATACAGTATTTATAGAAAGATATTTAGATTACAGATAGGTACTATAGATACAAGTAGATATGTATATAGCGAAGATACAGATATGCATTTAGAGCTTCGATATGTATATAGATTATCTAATACATCTGAATCTTTATATGGCATATCGGTCATCTCCTATATATACAATATCTGTATCTCATTTATATACATATCTGTAGATCTATCTATAAAGATAGTTTAGAGATACAGATATTTATCTAGATATATAGAGATTACAGATTGTATCTAGATATATAGAGATACAGATATTGTATATAGGTATATAGGACACTAGATACTGTATTATATAAGATACAGATATGAATATAGATAGATAAACATACGCCCGTATTGTAATTAGATATACAGAGATACAGATACGGATATATAGGATACATATACAGTATGTATGATAGATAGAATAAAGATACAGATATGTAATACATTATACTAGTTGATAACATATTTAAATGGTTTCATTTAATGTTGTACATTTACATTGCAGGGGGGGATAATTACTATCCTTATAATCATTACCATCGTGCTAGTTTATAACCTGTTTGTCTTTCCATTCTGATCTTGTTCTGACCTGTCTGTTGTAAAAAAAAAGGTAAGTCTGTATGCATAGTGTTATTATAAAGCGCCACTTGGGGGCTCAAGGGGAAAGGAGATCCCTGCCCCCACAGAGCTTACAATCTAGTTAGGGTGGGTAACATACAGATACAAGGAAAGAGTAGAAGTGCTGCAGTAGTTGAGCATGCCGATTACTAAAATAAAAAAAACTATACCGTGCTGGTGTACATATAGGGTAGGTTTAAGGCGAAACAGGAAGCAGAGTATGAGTGGAGGGGTCTGTACAGGAGCTGGTTCTGGGATAGGGACGGAGGGACGGGACAGGAAACATATGGCGGAGACTAGGAGAAAGGCTTAAGGTGAGAGGAAGCAGTCGTGAGTGGGGGGTCTGTATAGGATATGGTTCTGTGATGAGCGGAGGTACGGCAGGAAGAACATATGGGGAGGACTTAGAGGAGAAGGATTAAGGTGAGAGGGAAGCAGTGTGAGTGGGGGTCGTACAGGAGATGGTTTCTGGGATGAGCGGAGGGTCACGGACAGGGACATTATGGAGGAGACTAGAAGAGAAGGTTAAGGTGAGAGGATAAGCATTGGTAGAGTGGGGGGTCTGTACAGGAGATGGTTCTGTGATGAAGAGGAGGGTACGGGACAGGCAACATTGGAGGAGACTAGAGAGAAAGGATTAAGGTGACGAGGGGAAGCGAGTGTGAGTGGGGGGGTCTGTACAGGACCTGGTTCTGGAGGGCTGGAGGGTACGGACAGGAACATATTGGGGACTAGAGAGAAGGATTAAGGTCTGTAGGTGAGAGGAGGAGCAGGCAGAGTGGAGTGGGGGATCTGTACAGGAGATGGTATCTGTGGTATGAGCGGAGGGTACGGACAAGGAACATTAGGGGCGAGAAAAGATTTTTAGCGGAGGAAGCGGGAGGGCTATAGCAGGAGAGGATTGGATACATGGCACGGCGGGAAGGATGTTTGTGGTGAATAGGATGGTCTGAACAGGATATACGGAAGGACAATATGGGGAGATAGAACAAGGGATTAAGGCGAGAGGAAGGAAAGCAGAGTGTTGGAGGGGGGGTCTGTACAGGAGATGGTTCTGGGATGCGCGGGAGGGTACGGGACAGGAACAATGGGGAGACTAGAGGAAAGGATTAAGGTGAGAGGAAGCAAGTGTGAGTGGGTCTGTACAGGGAGATGGTCTGTGATGAGCGGAGGGTACGGACAGGAACATATGGGGAGACCTAGAGAGAAGGAGGATTACCGGTGAAGAGGAGCGTGTGGAGTGGGGGGTCTGTACAGGAAGATGGGTTTTCTGGATGAGCGGAGGGTACGGCGGAACTTATAGGGAGGACTAGGAGAAGCGAAAGGATTAAGGTGAGAGGAGAAAGCCAGGTGTGAGGGGGGGTTCTTGTACAGGAGATGGGTTTGTGATGGCGGGGTACGGGCCAGGAACACCTATGGGGACACTAGAGAGACCGGATTAAGTGAGAGGAAGCAAGTTGTGAGTGGGGGTCGTACAGGAGATGGTTCTGGGATGAGCGGAGGGTACAGACGGAACAGTATGGGGAGAGACTAGAGAGAAAGGATTAAGGATGAGAGGAAGCAAGTGTGCGTGGGGGGTCTGTACAGGAGATGGTTACTGGGATGAGCGGCGGTAAGACAGGGAACATATTGGGGAGGCTAGAGAGAAAGGTTAGGTGAGCGGAAGCACGTTGAAGGGGGGGGGTGGTCTGACAGGAGACGGTTCTGTGATGAGGGAGGGACGGACCGGACATATGGGACATAGAGAGAAAGGTTAAGGTGAGAGGAAGCGTGTGCGTGGGGGTCTGTCACGGAGATGGGTTCTGTGATGAGCGGAGGGTACGGACTAGGAACAATGGGGGCAGACTAGAAAGGTTAAGGTGAGAGGAAGCAGTTGTGAGGGGGGGTCTGTACAGGAGATGGTCTGTGATGAGCGGGAGGGTACGGACAGAAACATATGGGGAGGCTAGACGAGAAAGGATAAGGAGGAGGAAGCGTGTGAGTGGGGGGTCTGTACAGGAGATGGTTCTGAGATGAGCGGAGGGTACGGGCAGGAACATTATGGGAACACTAGAGAGGAAATATAGGAGGAGGAGCAGCAGGAATTTAAATGTTAGGGAAAAGATTTGGTATAAAAATGTGCTGTTTAACGTGGAGCAAGGATTGAGTTTAGCCGGGGAAGAGAAGTACGGAAAGACAAAAGAAGAGAGACATGTAAGTAGTATGTTACAGTAGTCCAGGCGTGGTAGATGAGAGCAGCATTAGCATTAGTGGTGGTCCGGAGAAAAAAGAAACTTGATATTTTCATTATATTGCGAAGAAAAAGTGGCAGGTTTTTTCTACTTAGTATAAGAGTGAAGAAGGAAAGGAGAGAGAGGATGTCAAGAATTACCCCTGAGCAGCGTGCCGATTGGATGGGAAATGGGGGGATTGTCAACAGAGATGGAGAAAACGAGGCCAGGACCAGGGTTTAGGTGGGAAAAAACGATTAGTCAGTTTTAGAAAGATTTAATTTGATCGGGTTTAGCATTGAGACATCAGGAGGAGATGGCACGGAGGCATCTGGAGGACACGTGATTGGATGTCAGGAGTAACGCGCTAGGGGGGAACAAGTAGATTTTGTGTATCGTCTGTATAATGAACTTGAAGCCAAAGAGAGCTAAGAAATCTCCCAAGCAGATAGGTAGAGGGAGAAACAATAAGGGTCCAAAAAAACAGACCCTGCGGCACCCACCACTAAAGGTTCGTACACAGTGTGATCGAGGGTCCCAACCTGTGAGTGCAATGGTAGCGAACGAACGTTTCGGCCGGTAATCAGTATGTTGTAGGCACTTAATTTGCCCAAAAACGGACAGGTGTGTGGTTTGAATCGTTGGGACCGACCGACCTGGCGGATCTCCGAACATGAACAACGCTTTGACGATCCGATAAAGTGTTGTACACAAGGCCCGATTATCGGCCCAAAACATTTGTGTTCTACACATTGTGCATCGCACGTGGTATGGACCTTTAGGGGAACTGGTGAAGAGGAGTATTAGCATAAGACTACGATTAAGTTATGCAGAGAGATAGAAAGGAACCAGATATTTCTTCTCGTTTGTTGGCGATTTGTTGGCTTTTGTTTTGCTGTGCCACTTCAATCAAATGCCCAACAGAGTTAAGTATCTACATTAGGAGGAATGACGACTGTGTGGAAAGCAGATTGGAGAGGTCTAAGGACAGAGAGGGTTTTTAGGAAATAGGTCCAGGAAGTGGCCATCCTTGTGAGTTCTAGCGTTAAGTCCATTTCTGAAGACGAACAAGGAGGTTAATTGTAGGAAGCGAGAGGGCATGGGAGGGAGGAGTCCCCAGTCAGGATAGTCAGCAGAGAGGAAGAAATATGCCAAGCTTCCAAAATCAGAAAGGAATGCAGACGATTCGCTGTAAGACGGCGGTCTGTACCCACAGGATACTTCATACCGAGGGGTGCGAGAGGAATGAATGAGCCTCAAAAGATTAAATAAAAGGTCAGGCAGGGGAGGTAATTATAGTAAATTGACAGAAGGAGAATAGTAAGAAAAGGTCCCAAACCCCACTACCACCGGAGAGGCAGCGAGGCAAATGGGAAAAAAGCGGAGCCACAAGAGGCAAGGAGGTCTCAATAAGGGCAACGAACGGTGAAAAATTATTAGAGCAAATGATGGATGTAGATTTGTTAACTAGCAAGCAAAACACTTAAGCAGAGCACAGGAGAAGGACAGACAAGATGGCGCAATAAGAGGAATTAGATAGAAGTGTTTAAAGGGAAATGAACCAATGACAGGGGGTCGAGAAGGGGTGTTGGTTTTATAATTGGGTGATGCTTTGTCCAGAAGTGGGTGGCTTGTCCTCGAAGGGGAGGGGCTTATAACATGACTGGGTAAATAATTCACACAATAACTGGTAAATGATGCCCACAGTGACTGATATTAGATACCCACAGGAATGGTAAATGATGCCAAAAATTTTGATTTTGATCAAAAAGAATGGCCTTGCCCAGGCACTCTGATGCCAGAAAAAAAAATTTTCGGCCATCAAAAATGTACCTCAACAGGGTGCATGCTCTGTAATGTGCTTCACCCTTTCGTCATAGAGAGGCGCTCTGCTGAAGATAGCACGGCCACACTCCGGCAATGTACTTCTCACGCTTCATATGCTAGTACTTAACTCCGTTTGACAGTCTAGTCATGCCCTCTTATGCACTTGTCTATCTGATTGGATGTTCGGCAGGGAAAGAAGAAGCCAATCAGGATCCATGCCATGGCAGCACGGTGTGGCTGTAGTGGGACTGTGATTGGCGCTTTTTTACTCCAGATCGCATCGGAGCATGCTGCCAAAAGTAAAGGTTTAAAAGAGGACATTTAGCGGAGGATATTGAAATTCCTGCCGGACCTCAGATTAGCTTCAAAAAGGATGAATCTGGGAAAATAAGGAGTCTGGAATCCCTAACGTATGGGAGCGACGTAGGGGGGGGTAGAGAGAAGAGGAGTGAGAGATAAGGAGTTGGGAGATGGTGAGGAGGGGTGGACTACAAATATAGTTTAAGGAACATGATACAGAAAAAGTGCAGGCCCACACTCATTTAATATATAATGTGTACAGTGTAGTCGCGGCGCAATAGAGGCACGCGACGATTGTACGGTCCCCAAGGGAACCGCACAATTGCCTGGATTAACCAACCAAGTAAATCACAACGAATCAGACAAGCTTACTGAGCTGAATCCATGTCACTACGGTCGGTTGGGCGGGAGGAAATATCTATGGTGTTGTACCAGCACTAACGTTGAGAAATTGGATCCGCAGCTTTGTTACGTACTTATATGAGTGATCTTCCTTGTGTAAACTCAATATACTTTAGGATATCTTTACTTGAATGATCTAACTTGGGATGATTCTGTCCTGCACAGCAAAAACACCCAGTACAGTTCTAACCCCAGAAGCACAGCTAACCACCAGCATGTGTGAGCACGTCCTTGTGTTTATTGGTTATACGTAGTGTAAAATATAGAAAATGTTTTATCTGCATGTTAACATAAAACATTTCCCATCAGTCAATCCTAAGTTTTTATGTTTTTTTAAGGAACATTTATGGCAAAATCCCCGCACAAAGCAGCCATACCAGCACTGAACCAGGTCTCACAGAATTCACCCACCGTATATGACAGTGTTCAGAAAACCACCGGTACGGGGAGTTACAGTTAAAGAGACACATTTAGGCAGCCATTATCATACTGGCAAAAAACTTCCCCCGGTTAGACGATGGACCGGGATCTCAGACGTGAACCTGGTTTCATGGCGGGTTTCCAAGATACAGACTTGAGTGCGATTTTCCCAGAATTTGGCTCTGGTTTTTTGGAATCAGTCATGGTTTTTTTTTTTTTACGAATTTGGAAAATGATCCAGCCACAGTGTCCCAAACAACCAATGGCAGCATTTTTTATCAGTGCTAAACTCTGGGTATAAAGGCAGATGGACAGGCACTATTTTGTCAGATGTGTTGAAGGGAAGTTTAGTGGAGACCTGACAGTGTAGGGTTGGAAGATGTTATTTACTTTGTTTTTTGCCATTTATAATGGTTGAGCAGACTGTACAGGGAGATTCAATAAAAAGTTCTTATGTTGTTTAAAATGTGCTAATTTTGCCCCAAACAATCAGATCTTATTTAGCATTTGAAAGCTAACATCTGAATTCGGTGGGGCAAATTAACAACCATTTCTAAAAATAAGAAACTTTTTATGAATTCCCTGTTAATTTTTGATTTTAGTTGCCCTTAAATAGGCTGCCTTGGAAATAGAAGTGTGGTCCGTACGTATGTTTACCCTGTGCAGTTTGGGGTATTGCATAAGCATTTAAAAGGCAGAGATAATTTACTGATGATCAGATTCATTTTCGATTGCCCTTTACATACGGGATGCATTGGAAATGGAAGGTGGAGGTAAGTGGTGTGGTAACCTGTGTCTGTGTGGGTATCAGTTGTGCATTTATGAGTGTAAAAGGAACTTTTTAATTACTTTTTTGACTTTTAGTTACCCTTTAAAAGGGCTGTTAATGAATATAAGAAGATAAGAATATTAATGGTAATAACCAGGTGAATGAGAAAGTAGAAGAACTGGACTTTTTACGGATTAAAAAAAAAAAACAAAAAAAAAAAAAAAAAAAAAAAAATAATATATAGTATTATATATATATTATATATATAATTTTTTTGTTATAAGTCAGAAATAAAGTGAATTTTTAATATTTTGCCATTCAAACAGTAATAATAAAAAGGATCTTAACTTCTTTTTTCGTGCCAGACGACAGTAATGATACAAGGGCTCTGCCTCTTAAGGTCCAACTAATGTCTCTGGATGACCCAAAACATTGTGGTCTAGGATGCCAAAAGCCAACCAGCCGACACTGTAGCCCCTCCATTATAGTGCGGCTAGCGGTGCTGTATGTGCTGTTGTGCCCATTGGAGGCATCATTTCCCTTGTGCAGGAGACACCTTGCCCAGTAGTCTGCCTTCCAAAATTCCCAATTTTTAATGAAAACCCGCCTTTTATCTAGATGGGGGATAGATTCACATACAAAATAAGGGTAAAAACCACATTATTCCAATGTACGTGTGGGTTTTACACTGATTCCAGGGCACTGCGCTGTTTCCAACGATCCAATTTTCAAAGTGTTAAGTTTACGCTATTTGTTAGCGCGAAAGTAACACTGGTGGATCGGGTCTTAAACTCTTACCTTTACGTGATCCCGCATGCAATACTGGACATAAATCTCATTTTGCAATACGTGTTACGTCCTCAGTATGAATCGCGGAGATCTGCCAAAGGTAAGTCGAGAAGTGTTTTTAATATTGAATCCCCCGTTTATGTAGAAACTTTTACACAAGGATTCTGAAAAAGCAATGGACTCATCGATATATCCGGTTCCTACGATTTTTTCGAAATATTCTAGAATTTTGATATTTGAGAGAGAAGCAGAAGGTGGGTGCAAACAATTACGAGCGCTCCCAAAGCCAAAAAAATGTTTCATGTGGGCTCACGATCGTTCCAAAATGTCAAACGTTCCCCTTGGCCCTGCTGTGGTCCTTAATTAAAGTATAGGGAGTAGAAGTGGACCAAATTGAACATGGTCCGAAGCGGATTTCACAAATCCACCAGAACTCAGGATTTAGACTTTTTCGTATTTTCTGAACCGAGGAAACTACTTTTGAAAATGTTTCGAAAATACTGTTCGCAAAATGCCAAAAAACAACAAGCACAATGAAGTTTCGTTAACCGGTACCAGGATTGTTTGGCCATTGATCGGGTTCCCCCAGACCATTTGCGAGGTCTGAGCCAATTTATAGTAAGTTATCAGCTGAATTTACACTTTAATTTCTAAAAAAAATTACCATTAACTTAATGTTCTGAAAATCCACAAATCCTCTCTTTGGAAGTCTCGGATACTCTATCCACCGTATTAAATGAGCCCAAAAGGTAAAAGCATGCAGAATTGTAAACTAATAAACCTTACCATGTCTGTTTAATGTATATAGGAGGATTGTAGATGTTTTAGCATAGTGAAATATAATAAGCCAAAAAGGATCCAGAAAAACCAATACCATGTAATTACCTATTTTCCCCAATGTCACCTGAATGGCTGTATTACCTTTAGCCGTTACCTCCAACTGTTTGCGAGAACTTTCCTTCTTGCCATGAAAGACGAAAACTCTGGTAATTACCATAGAGGGGATCAGAAACTGACGGTTTAGAGATTTCGCAAGAACGAAAATCCATCCGTCCAGATTGAAGTATAGATTTTTCGTGTTTTTTTTTTGTTTTGTTTACCCTTGTTTGATCTCCATTTGACTTTTTTGAAACATGTCCGAAAATTCATTTGAAGTTCCATCTTCACATAGTTCAACTTCAAAGCTAGCTTGGCTTAAGAAAATGAGGGATGTGTCTCCACTTTAGTAGACAAATTATCTCAATAGCAAAGAAGAGATAGATCATCTTTTAACCATAACATGTCTGTAGTGCTGTGGGGAAAAGGGGTTTTAGTTAGTAGCCGCATGCAGCCCAACCAGATAAAACAAATCCGGGGGATGAAGTTCAAAAAGTGTCCAGTTACTGGCTTGGGTGTTGCGATTAGGTTACGCCTTCAGCTTGAGGCAGGTGTGGTACCACTGGCATTTTGATCTTCGTATTTGCGCAGGAGAGTGTAAAGAACTTGCCTATGGCCATGGAGAGGGGGGTCAGTTGATGCATTGGAAATAGCTTCTGTCCTTCTTATAGACAATTGAATGGGGGGATATTTTAGCAACAGTGGAAAGATAAACCGTTAATACCGACTAGGCCAAAATTTATAAACCCTCGGTATCAGAAAGGTTCTGATACCGTGGGTTATCGTAAAAGTATGACCATTCGGAAGTACAGCACCATGCGATCGTATACTACGGCAATTGTATTGAATGGCAAATTGGGCACATTACGATTGTAATTGTGCCGCTGCACTAAACTAATTTTACAACAACCAGAAATGTGCCAATCGTTAATGGCTACTAAAAATACTGTCCCTTGAGTGGCATGGTGATAGAATGAAAGAAGAACGTAAAACCACAAATATAAAACATCTATAAATACTGTAGGTGTCTGCAACCATTGGTTTTATATGGGAATGAGAGGGGGTCTACTATAGATAGTGTTACCGTATAGGAATAAAAGGAGGTCTGCTATAGACAGTGTTACTGTATGGGAATGACAGGATGTTTGCTATAGATATTGTTACTGTATGGGAATGAGAGGATGTCTGCTATAGCTAGCGTTACTGAATGGGAATGACAGGAGGTCTGCTATAGAGGTCTGCTATAGATAGTGTTACTGTATGGGAATGAGAGGAGGTATGCTATAGATAGTGTTACTGTATGGAAATGACAGGAGGTCTGCTATAGATAGCGTTAGTGTATGGGAATGACAGGAGGTCTGCTATAGATAGTGTTACTGTATGGGAATGAGAGGAGGTCTGCTTAATATTGTTGGCTTAATGGAATGACGAGGTCTGCATAGATATTGTTATGTATGGGACATGAGAGGGCGGTCCCTGCATAGATAGTTTTACTGTATGGGCTACAGCGGTCGCTATAGATAGTTTTACGGTATGGTGAATGTAACAAGAGGTCCTGCTATACGAATAGTGTTCTGTAAAACTTGGGAAATCGAACAGGAGGTCCTGCTATAGATGTGTTCCGGTCCCTGGGAATGACAGGAGGTCTGCTATAGATATTGTTACTGTATGGGATGACAAGAGGTCTGCTATATATGTGGTTACTCGTATGGGAATGACATGATTCCTGGCTATTAGATATTGCTACTTATGGGACTTACAGGAGGTCTCTATAATATCTGTTACTGTATGGGAATGAGAGGAGGTCCTAAGATAGTGTTACTGTATGGAATGACGGAGGTCTGCTGTAGATCGCGTTATGATGGGGAATGACAGGAGGTCTGCTATAGACTGTTTATTGTATGTGAATGAGAGGAGTCTGCTATAGGAATATGTACTGTATGGGATAGCAAGAGGTCTGCTATAGATAGGTACAGTATGGAATGACAGGATCTGCTAGAGATAGTGTTCGTATGGGATGAGAGGAGGTCTGCTATAGAATTGTTACTGTATGGGAATGACAGTAGGTCTGCTATAGATGTGTACTGTATGGGGATGACAAGAGCTTCTATAGATGTGTTACTGTATGGAATGACAGCGAGGTCTGCTATAGATTGGTACTGTATGGGAATGACAGGATGTCTGCTATAGCTGTGTTACTGTTGGAATGACAGGAAGTTTCTGCTCTATATAGTGGTTATTGTAGGGAATGAGATGAGTCTTGCTATAATAGTGTTACTGTATGGAATGACAGGAGCGTCTGCTATAGATCGTGTTACTGTATGGGAATGACAGGGGGTCTGCTATAGATAGTGTTTCGTTGTAGTTGGATGAGAGGAGTCTGCTGTCATAGCATTACTGTATGTGGGAATGAAAGAGGTCCTGGCATAGATCGTTTACGCTAGGTGGGATGAGAGGGGTCTCTATAGATAGTGTTACTGATGGGAGACAGTAGGTCAGCTATAATAAGTGTTACTGTATGGGATGACAGGGTTCTGCTATAGATATTTGTTATTGTATGGTGAATGACAGGAGTTCTGCTATACTGTAGATTAGTGTTCTGTATGGGAATGGAGAGAAGGTCTCTATAACTATAGATATTGTAACGTATGGGAAGAGAGGAGGTCTGCTAATACTGGTAGATAGTGTTTATTGTATGGTAATGAGAGGAGGGTCTGCTAATAGATATGGTTCCTTGTATTTACTGAGAGGAGGTCTGCTATAGATTAGTGTTACGGTTGGGATGAGAGGAGGTCTGCTATAGATAGTGTTACGGTATGGAATGACAGAGTCTGCTATCAGATAGTGTTCACATGTATGTGGAATGAGAGGCAGGTCTGCTCTAGATAGTTTTACGGGTATGGAGATGACGACTGGTCTGCCTATAGATATGTTACTGTATGGGAAGACATGAGGTCTGCTATAAGATAGTGTTACTGTATGGGTAATGACAAGAATGTCTGCTTATAGATAGTGTTTACTGTCTGGGAAGACCAGTAGGTCTGCTCTATGAATAGTTTACCTGTATGGGTAATGAGATGAGGTCTGCTTAGATAGTGTTACTGTCTGGGAATGATGGAGGTCTGCTATACGGTAGATATTTTTTACTTTAATGGGATACAGTAGGTCTGCTATCGATAGTGTTACTGTATGGGAATGAGAGTAGTCGTCTATAGATAGTGGTTTTACTGTATTGAAATGAAGGAGGCCTTCTATACGGTCCGATAGTGTTATTGTATGGTGAAATGAGAGGAGTCCTGCTATGATAGTGTTACTGTATGGGAATGAGAGGAGGTCTGCTATAGATAGTGTACTGTATGGGAATGAGGGAGGTCTGCTATAGATATTGTTACTGTAATGGGGAATGACAGGAAGGTCTCTATAGATAGTGTTACTGTATGGGAATGAGATTAGGTCTTGCTATATATATGTTACTGTATGGGAATGACAGGAGGGTCCTGCTAGAGATAGTGTTTACTGTATGGGACTGACAGAGGTCTGCTATAGATAGTGTTTACTAGTATGGAATGAGAGTAGGTCTGCTATATATCCGTTTACGTATTGGGAAATGACAGGAGGTCTGCTATAGATCGTGTTACTGTATGGGAATGAGAGGAGGTCTGCTTATAGATAAGTGTTCCTGTTATTGAATGAGAGGAGGTCTGCTATTAGAATGTGTTACTGTATGGGCAATGAGAGGAGTCTGCTATACTGTATATGAGTTTCTAACTGTATGGGAATGACAGGAGGTCTGCTATCCTGTAGATAGTGTTTATTGGTATGTGAATGGAGACGGAGGTCTCTATACTGGTAGAAGTGTTTACTGTATGGGATGCAGTAGTCTGTAAATACCGCAGTAGCCCTGAATGTGGAGTTCCTGGTCTGTTATAAAATCTTGGTAGCCCATGTATTAAGGGTAACTTTAGAAGGGTTAATGCTATTAACACTAAAAACAGCTGGTGAATCATCAAAGTGTGTTAATTACTTGTTATTACTCTTTTTCTTCATCTAAATCCTTAATTACTTCCCCTTTAATTACATGATAAATAACTTATACACTGTGACGGAAACCACTGGACTTCCGCCCCCTTTTTTCCGTCTCTGTGGTTGTTTCTTGTTTTCTGTGCCCTCTTCTTCCTATTAAATGTGGATCAGTTTTATTCTGATTCTATTCCAGTATAAGACGTATCAAGACAAACCATCATACGATTATAATCTTATTACATAGCACAAAATATGAAAATGTAAGTTTTAATATTTGAATGTGAACTACGTAAAAACAAAAATGCTTTGGGGCATTAACTATATAATGTTAAAATTTTACAAATGAATTAAGTATCTGGTTAATTATGTGGGTAACCCCCAGGAGTGATACATACAGATGCATAGTAACACATGTCATTTAATCCCTCTGTGCCCCGTCTCCCGCCCATTTTTTTTCACTCTTTGCATCGTCAACGTTGGTGACCCCTTGTGTGCATTGTATTCTCAGTTTTATGGTCTTATCGGAGTGGAGTGGTACCTGGCAGGAAGCGTAACTACTACCAGGGAGCAACCGCAGTTGGGGCCCTGGAAACCAAGGGGGCCCCATCTTATATGACGAGTATAGCTGCCTCCCAGAAAACACTATTTGATGAAGCATGGATAGGGGCCCCATCATAGCTTTGCTGGGGGCCCAGTGATTCCTAGTTAAATCAGAGATGGTTTTTTACCTTTTGGTTTAACAATTCATCACCTCCGACTCTGCACATGGACATTTCTATCCACAAACTGACGCTCACGGGATAATCTTCTATTTTCCTTACCATTCCCTGTACCCCTAGAGTGGTTGTGCGTGACAACCATTTCACAATCAAAGCCACTTACCTCCCCTTTATTTCCCTTCTGATGACCTTTTTTGACCTGTGAAGCATTCGTCACAATATCAGATGTCTTAAAAAGGGTACTCAAGCCTATAAAATCAAACTAAATATTTTTAGAAGCATTACCCTCCAAACCCCACTGGCTTTTTAATCTCACCTTTCTCCGCACGCTCAACTCCCACTTGATCCCTCGCCGCGTCCTTCTCGTCTCCTGGTAATGGCTGTCATCAGGAACGCAAATGGTGATGTCCACAGGCCAATTGCTGACTGCCATTTCTGAACATTGCTGCTTCTGAACACGCTCGTAACCAGCTCAGAAAGAGGCGAGAACGGGCAACGAGGTCAGCTCCTTGTAGGTGGGAGCATCGAGAACGTTAGATTTAAACTGCAATTGGGGTTTGGGGGGTAATGCTTCTAATTTTTTTTTTGTTTTTAAGCTGAGTGCCTTGAATGCGTTGTCAGTTGCCGCCATGGGATTGGCCGATTAGCTTAATAGTGTTAACCAAAAACAAAAAAAGTGTAACAAACCGTTAAATTGCCAATGATGTGTGTGTTTTTTTTATAGATTTTTTTTTTTTTTCACAATGGGTGCTCTGAGCTCACCTTTTACTCCCAAAAAACCTTTAATGTTAATGTTTCGTTTGCTGAACAGAGAACCTTCATCAGAATCAATAGTCTTCATTACATTTAAATCTTATACAATGGTATGAAAGATATAAGCTGTTTATAAATATCTAAGAAACAAAGTCTTCGAGGCACAGGAAAAGTATTACAACCCAGTGGGGTATGGCGCATGCCCACTAAACAGGTTATAATAACAACAAAAGAGAAAAACTGAATGCAGCACCACTATCAGGGCTTATTCAATAAAAGGTCTTAATCGTTTAAAAGGTGTTATTTTTGCCCCAACCTATCAGATGTTAGCTTTCAAATTTGCAAATTTTAACAATCTGATTGTTGGGGCAAAATTAGCACCATTTTTAAACGATAAACCTTTTATTTAATCTCTCGTCTCTCCTCTGTCGTCTCTCCTCTCTCTCTCTGTCTCTCCCTCTCTCTCTCTCTCTCTCTCCTATACAAAAGTATATACCACGCCCTTCTTACGTACAGTTAATGCATTGGGGTCTAGCACTGGACAACAATAATAGTTTAAAACATTTTAAAAACATGTCATTCTGCACTGTGACAGTTGACAGGCCCGAGGGTATGATAGACTTTGACAACTAGTAGACTGTGTATGGAGGCGCACTGGCTGTGTGACTATAAATGAGTAATGATGTCTTATGTTTTTTTCTGTATGATTTGTTTTTTAAATTTTTAAACTATTTGTGTACCTGTTGCTAGACCACCATGCATTAGCTGCTATTTAATAAGCGCGTGTTTTTTTTACTATGTGTATCTTTGACATTCTTGACACATAGAGAATCCACTGAGCATGTGCTAATGAAGGGTTCTGGGTCAGTGACCCATTCTGGTACAAGCCATAAACCTGCAGAAGTAAAAGGCATGGGCAAGCAGCCCCTGCATGAATATCCCCTTTAATGCTGACCTGGCCCTCTTCACTTTGTGTTTTGCTCCTTTCACGCATTACTTGCTCTTTTATAAAATTAGCAAAAATAAAAAGAGGGACCAAGGACATAAATACAAATATTTCTTCCAGGAATTCAGAGGAGCAGGTAATTATTGTTAACATAGCATTTTTGGGGTAACTACGCTTCCGGAAAAATAATTCTTAAGGAGGGGAGCATGATTTCCCACAATAACTGCTGATCAGCTTTCAAAGATTTGCAGATATCTATATACATAACAGAGGATAGTATAGAGTAGCAGATGATTTTTAAGATATTATACCGATATGTATCTAGATACAGATATGTTATAATAGAGATCCAGATATGCATTTAGAGATTCACTGATATGTATAGATCGATTATCTATATCCACACTCTGAAATCTTTAATATGCATATCGGTATCTCTATATATACATATCTGTATCTCTATCTATTTTTAAAAAAAAACCCAATTTATCTATTATCTTCTATAATAGATAGGTAGAGCTAGCAGATCTGTACTCTAGGATATATACAAGAGATACAGATATGTATTAGATATATAGAATACAGATATGTAAGTAGGTATAGAGACACGATACTGTATGTAATAGAGATACAGATATGAATATAGATATATAAACATACAGATATGTAACTAATATAACAGAGATACAGATACGATAATAGAGATAACATATACAGTATGTATATATATAGATAAAGATACGATATATTACCTATACAGTGATACATATATATTAAAATGGTGTTTCCAATTTTAATGTTGTACATTTTACATTTGCACGGGGAGGAAATTATATCCCTTATAATCATTACCATCGGCTAGTTATAACTGTGTTGTCCTTTCCATTCTGATCTATTGTCTACACGTTGTTGTAAAAAAAGGTGTCAACTCGGTATTCAAGAATTATTATTGATAAGCGCCACTTGGGGCCTCAAGGGAAAGGAGATCCCTGCCCCACAGTAGCTTATCAATCTAGTTCGGGTGGGTAACCTAACAGTCCAAAAGGAAAGGTAGAAAGTCCGTAGTGAGCTCATGCAAGTACAAATAAAAAAAACTTATTACGGAGTGCTGGTTACCATATAGGTCGGTTAAGGCGAAAGGAGCAGTATGAGGTGGAGTGGTCTGATACATGAGCTGTTCTGGGAGGAGCGGAAAGTAAGGACAGGAACATAGGGGAGACTAAGAGAGAAAGGATTAAGGGAGAGGAGCAGTGTGAGTGGGGGGTCTGTATAGGAGATGGTTCTGTGATGAGCGGAGGGTACGTACAGGAACATAGGGGGAGACTAGCGAGAAAGATTAAGTTAGAGGAAGCAGTTTGAGTGGGTGTCCTGTAAGGAGATGTTCTGTGATGAGCGGAGGGTACGGACAGGGACATATGGGGAAGACTAAGAGGAAGGTTTAGGTGAGAGGAAGCCGCTGTGAGTGGGGGGGGTCTGTACAGGAGATGGGTCTGTGATGAGGCGGAGGGTACGGACAGGAACATATGGGGAGACTAGAGAGAAAGGATTAAGGTGCGAGGAAGCATGTGAGTGGGGGGTCGTACAGGACCTTGTTCTGGGAATGACGTGGAGGTTACGGACAGGAACATATGGTGAACGGCTAGAGAGAAAGGATTAAGTGAGAGGAAGCAGTTGTGGTTTGGGGGGGAGTGGGGGGGGGATTCGTACATGGAGATGGTTTCTGTGATGAGCGGCGGGTACGGACAGTAACCATATGGGGAGCTAGAGAGAAAGATTAAGGCGAGAGGAAGCACTGTGAGTGGGGGTCTCTACAGGAGAATGGTTCTCTGGGATGAGCGTAGGAGTAAGCGGACATGACATATGGTGGGAGACTAGAAAGGATTAAGGCAGAGGAAGCAGTGGGAGTGGGGCTCTGTACAGGAATGGTTCTGGGATGAGCGGAGGGGGTACGGCCAGGTACAATGAACATATGGGGAGACTAGATCGGAAAGGATTAAGGTGAGAGGAAGCAGTGTGAGTGGTCCTGTACAGGGGATGGTTCTGGTGACGGAGGGTACGACAGAACATATGGTAAGACTGAGAGAAAGTAATTAAAGGTGCGAGGAAGCAGTGGTGAGTGGGGGGTCTGTACAGGAGAGATGTTCTTGGTGATGACGGGTACCGACAGAACATATAGGGAGACTAGAGAGAAGGATTAAGGTGAGAGGAAGCAGTGTGAGTGGGGGGGTCTGTACCGAGATGGTTCTGTTATGATCTGGAGGTACGGGCGGAACAATGGGGACACTTAGAGAAGGATTAAAGTGGAGGAAGCGTGTGAGTGGGGGTCTGTACAGGAATGGTTCCTGGGATAGCGGAGGTACAGAGCCCGGACATATGTGGAGACTAGAGAGAACGGATTAAGAGTTGAGAGGAAGCATTGTGAGTTGGGGTGGGAATTCTGTACAGGAGATGGTGTTCTGGGATGAAGCGGAGGGTACAGACAGGAACATATGGTGATACGAGAGAGAAAGGATTAGGTGAGAGGGAAGCATTGGTTAGTGGGGGGTTCTGTACAGGAGACGGTTCTGTTGATGACGGAGGGTACGGACAGGAACATGGGGACACTAAGAGAGAAGATTAAGTGAGAGAAGCAAGTGTGAGTGGGGGTCTGTAACAGGAGATGGTTTCTGCTGATAGCGGTAGGTACGGACAGTAACATATGGTGAGACTAGAAAGGATTAAGGTGAGAGGAAGCAGTGTGAGTGGGGGTCCTGGACAAGGAGATGGTTCTGTGATAGCGGAAGAGGTACGGACAGGAAATTGGGTAGGCTAGAGAGACAGGATTAAGGAGGAGAGGAAGCAGTGTGAGTGGGGGGTTCTGTACATGAGATGGTTCTGAGATGAGCGGAGGGTCCGGCAGGACCATTGGGGAACACTAGAGAGGTAATATAAGGAGGAGCAGCAGGAATTTAATGTTAGAGGGAAAGATTTGGTATAAATGTGCTGTTAACTTGGAGGGAAAGGATTGAGTTTAGCAGGGGAGAGAATGAAACAGAAGATCAGGTAAGTAGTAGGTTACAGTAGTCCGGCGTGGTAGTATGAGAGCACATGCAGTATCATAGTGGTTGTCCGGAGAAAAAAGAACCTGTGGTATTTTTTTCATTATATTGCTAATGAAAAGTGCAGGTTTTTTCTACTTAGTTAAGGTGAGGAAATGAGAGAGAGGAGTCAATAATTACCCCTAGGCAGCGTGCCGATTTGGATTGGGGAAATGGGGGGATTGTCAGACAGAGATGGAGAAGATGAGCAGGACCAGTTTAGGTGGAAAAACGATTAGTTTCAGTTTTAGAAAGATTTAATTTGAGGTAGCATTTGAGACTCCAGGAGGAATAGGAGGGAGGCAGTTGAGACAACGTGATTGGATGTCAGGATAAGCGTAGTGTGTACAATTAGATTTGTGTAATCGTCTTCTTATAAATGTACTTGTGAAGCCGTAAAAGTAGGCTAATGACTCTCCCACGCAGATATGTGTAGAGGGAGATTGCAAATCTGGTGAGGGTCCAAAAACACCCTCGGCAGAGCCCCCACCCTAAAGGTTCGTACACATGTGTGATCGCGTGTCCCAACCTGTGATGCACAATGTGTAGGAAACCAACGTGTTCGGCCGGTAATCAGTATGTTTGTAGGCACTTAATTGCCCAACGGACGGTGTATCGTTGACCCGCCGACCTGGGCGGATCTCCGAAAATGAACACACCGCTTTGGCCGATAAAGTGTGTACACAAAGGGCCGCTTAATCGGCCCAAACATTTGTTTCCTACACATTGTGCAATCGCACGTGTGTATGAACCTTTAAGGAGAACTGGTGAAGAGAGTTATTAGTCATAAGATACGAGTAAGTTCTGTCAAGAGATAGGAAAGGAACTCATGATGCCACTTCAATCCAAATTGCCCAAATAGTAAGTATCTACATTAGGAGGGAAGATCGACTGTGTGGAAAGCAGAGGAGAGGTCAAGTGACAGAGAATGTTTTTAGTGAACACTAGTTCCCCAGGAAGTGGCCATCCTTGTTGAGTACGGCTAGCGTTAGTTCCGGTCTGCTATAAATAGTGTTACTGTATGGGAATGAAAGGAGTTCTGCTATAGATAGTCTTACTGTATAGGAATGACAGGAGGTCTGCTATAGATAGTCTTACTGTATAGGAATGACAGGAGGTCTGCTATAGATAGTGTTACTGTATGGGAATGAGAGGTCTGCTATAGATAGTGTTACTGTATGGGAATGACAGGGGGTCTTCTATAGATAGCATTATTATATGGGAATGAGAGGGGGTCTACTATAGATAGTGTTACTGTATGGGAATGACAGGAGGTCTGCTATAGATAGCGTTACTGTATGGGAATGACAGGAGGTCTGCTATAGATAGTGTTACTGTATGGGAATGACAGGAGAGCTGCTATAGATAGCGTTACTGTATGGAAATGACAGGAGGTCTGCTATACATAGTGTTACTGTATGGGAATGACAGGAGGTCTGCTATAGATAGTGTTACTGTATGGGAATGAGAGGAGGTCTGCTATAGATAGTGTTACTGTATGGGAATGACAGGGGGTCTGCTATAGATAGCGTTATTGTATTGGAATGAGAGGGGGTCTGCTATAAATAGTGTTACTGTATGGGAATGAAAGGAGTTCTGCAATAGATAGTCTTACTGTATAGGAATGACAGGAGGTCTGCTATAGATA
>CM033476.1:323907630-323923060 GCA_019447015.1 Hymenochirus boettgeri | reverse complement strand
AGAGGGGGGTCTGCTAGTCTAAATAGTGTACTGTATGGGAATGGAAGGAGTCTGCTATAGTATCGTCTGACTATAGGAATGACAGGAGGGCTAGATAGATAGTCCTTAGTGTATAGCAATGACCAGGAGGTCTGCTATAGATAGTGTTACTGTATGGGAAGACAGGGGGTCTGCTATAGAGAGCTATTATATGGGAATGAGAGGGGGTTCTACTATAGATGTGTTACTGTATGGGAATGACCAGGAGGTCTGCTATAGATAGCGTTACTGTATGGATGACAGGAGGTTGCTATAGATAGTGTTACTGATGGAATGACAGGAGAGTGTATAGATAGCGTTTGTGAGGAAATGACAGGAGGTTGCTATACTAGTGTTACTGTATGGGAATGACAGGAGGTCTGCTATAGATAGTTGTACTGTATGGGAATGAGAGGGAGGTCTGCTATAGATAGTGTGTACTGTATGGGAATGACGGGAGGTTGCTATAGATAGCGTATTGTATTGGATGACGAGGGGGGTCTGCTATAAGATAGTGTCTGTATGGGAATGAAAGGAGTTGCTGCAATAGATAGTCTTTGTATAGGAATGACAGGAGGTCTGCTATAGATAGTGTTACGTATGGGAATGACAGGGGTTCTGCTATAGATAGCATTATTATATGGGAATGAGAGGGGGTCTTACTATAGATAGTGTTTACTGTATGTGGGAATGAAGGAGGTCTGCTATAGTAGTTACTGTATGGGAATGGCAGGAGATCTGCTATTGATAGTGTACTGTATGGGAATGAGAGGAGTCTGCTAAAGATTGTTGTTACTGTATGGGAATGACAGGGGATCTGCTATAGATCGTGTTACTGTATGGGAATGCAGGAGGTCTGCTATAGATAGGTTACTGTATGGGAATGACAGGAGGTCGCTATAGATAGTGTTACTGTATGGGATAGGGAGGTCTGCTATAGATAGCGTTGGTATGGAACGACAGGAGGTTGCTATAGATTAGTGTTACTGTATGGGAATGACAGGAGGTCTGCTATAGATAGTGTTATATGTATGGGAATGACAGGAGGTCTGCTATAGTTAGCGTTTCGTATGGGAATGACAGGAGGTCTGCTATAGATAGGTGTTACTGTATGGGAATGACAGGAGGTCTGCTATAGATAGTGTTTACATGTATGGGAATGACAGGGGGTCTGCTATAGATAGCGTTATTGTATGGAATGGAGAGGGGGTCTGCATGAGATAGGTTATTATATGGGAATGAGGAGGGTGTTCTACATAGATAGTGTTACCGTTATAGGAATTGAAAAGGAGTCTGACTATAGACACTGGTATGTAGGGAATTGACAGGATGTTTGCTATAGATATTGTTACCGTATGGAATGAGGAGGATGTCTGCTATAGACTAGCGTAATGAATGAATGACAGGAGGTCTGCTATAGATAAGTGTGTACTGATATAGGATGGCAGGAGGTCGCTATAGATGAGTGTTACTGTATGGGAATCACAGGAGGTCTGCTGTAGATTTGCGTTACTGTATGAGGAATGGACAGAGAGTCTGCTATAGATAGCGTACTGTATGGGAATGAAGGAGGTTGCTGCTATAGATTAGTGTTACGTAATGGGGAATGCTAGGAGAGTCTGCTGTATAGATAGCGTTGACTGTATGGAAAAGACAGGAGGTATGCTATAAGATAGTGTTACTGTATGGGAATCGACAGGAGAGATGCTATAGATAGCGATTACTGTATGGAAACGACAGGAGGTATGCCTATAGATAGTGTACTGGTATGGGAATGACAGGAGGTCTGCTATAGATGGATTTATAGGTATGGAAGGACAGGAGGTCGCTATAGTTCAGCGTTTCTGTATGGGAAATGACAGGAGGTATCCTGCCTATGATGTAGTGTTACTGTAGGGAATGACAGGAGGGTCTGCTATAGAGGGTACTGTATGGGAATGAACAGTTTTTTTTTTGGGTCTGCTATAGATAGCGTTATTGTCATGGGGAATGAGAGGGGGGTCTGCTAAGATAGCGTTTATTATATGGGAATGGAGGGGGTCTACTATAGATAGTGTTACGTTTATAGAATAAAAAGGAGGTCTGCTATAGACAGTGTTACTGTATGGGAATGACAGGATGTTTGCTATCAGATATTGTTACGTGTATGGAATGACGAGGGATGCTCTAAGCTAGCGTTACTGAATGGGAATGACAGGAGGTCTGCTAGAGAGGTCTGCCTATAGATAGTGTTACTTGTATGGAATCGAGAGGGAGGTATGCTATAGATAGTGTTACTGATGGAAACTGACTCAGGAGGTCTGCTATAGCAGCGTTAGGTATGGGAATGACAGGAGGTCTGCATGATAGCTGTTACTGTATGGGAATGAGAGGAGGTCGCTATAGATAGTGTTTACTGTTATGGAATGACGGGGTCTGCTCTAGATAGCGTTATTGTTATGTATGGGAATGAGAGGGGGTCGCTGCTAGGATAGCGTTACTGTATGGGAATGAAAGGAAAGCTTCTGCATAGTAGATAGTTCTTACTGAAGGAATGACAGGAGGTCTGCCTATAGATAGTGTTTCTTACTGTATGGGAATGACATGGGAGTCCTTCTATAGTCAGCATTATTATATGGAATGAGGAGGGGGTTACTATAGATAGTGTTACTGTATGGGAGATGAAAGGAGGTCTGCATATAGATAGTGTTAGTGTATGGGATATGACAGGAGATCTGCTATTGATGTGTTACTGTACTATGGGAATGCGAGGAGGTCTGCTAAAGATAGTGTTACTGTATGGGAATGACAGGAAGATTGCCTATAGATGTGAGTGTATACTGTATGGGAATGACAGGGGTCTGCTATAGATAGCGTACTGGTATAGGAGTGCAGGAGTCTGCTATTGATAGTGTTATGATGGGACATGAGGAGCAGCTGGCTATAGATAGAGTACTGTATGGAAAATGACAGGAGTGGTCTGATTAGATAGTTGTTCGTATGAATGACAGGAGGTTTGCCTTATAATAGTGTTATGATGGGAATGAGAGGAGGTCGCTAGAGTTAGTGTTACTGTATGGGAATGACAGGGGGTCTGCTATAGATAGCGTTATGTATTGGAATTGATGAGGGGGTCCTGCGATAAATAAGTGTTACTGTATGGGAATGAAGGAGTTCTGTCATGATAGTCTTACTGTATAGGAATGGACAGGGAGGTCTGCTTATAGATAGTCTTACGTATAGGGAATGAGGAGGTCCTGCTAAGATAGTGTTACTGTAAGGGAAATGACAGGGCGTCTGCTATAGAGAGCATTATTATATGGGAATGAGAGGGGGTCTACTATAGATAGTGTTATGTATGGCGAATGACAGGAGGTGACTTGCTATAGAGTAGCGTTACTGTAGTGGGAATGACAGGAGGTGCTGCATAATAGTGGTACTGTATGGGAATGACAGGAGAAGAGCTATAGATAGCGTTACTGTATGGAACTGACAGAGGTCTGCGTATACATAGTGTTACTGTTGGAATGACAGGAGGTCTGCTATAGATAGTGTTTACTGTATGGGAATGAGAGGAGGTCTGCTATTAGATAGTGTACTGTATGGGATGATCAGGGGGTCTGCTATAGATAGCGTTATTGTATTGGGAAATGAGAGGGAGTCTGCATAAAATAGTGGTACTGTAAGGGGAATTTTGGCAACGAAAGGGGGGGGAGTTCCATAGATAGTCTACTGTATAGGAATGACAGGAGGGGTATGCTATAGATGGTTTACTGTAGGGAATGGACAGGGGGTCTGCTATAGATAGCATATTATAGTGGAATGAGAGGGGTACTATAGATAGTGTTATGTATGGGAATGAAGGAGGTCTGCTAGAGATAGGTTACGTATGGGAATGAGGAGATTGCTATTGAGTAGTGTTACTGTATGTGGGAATGAGAGGAGGATTGCTAAAGATTGTGTTACGTATGGGAATGGGACCAGGGGATCTGCTATAGATAGGTAGTAGTGATCAGGGTTGATAACTTATGTATGGGAATGACAGGAGGTCTGCTATAGATAGTGTTATGTATGGGAATGAGAGGAGGTCTGCTATAGATACGTTACTGTAATGGAAACGACAGGAGGATGCTATAGATAGTGTTACGTATGGGAATGACAGGAGGTCTGCTATAGATAGGTTAGGTATGGGAAGACAGGAGGTTGCTATAGTTGGTTCTGTATGGGAATGACAGGAGGTCTGCTATAGATAGTGTTACTGTATGGGAATGACAGGAGGTCTGCTATAGATAGTGTTACTGTATGGAATGACAGGGGGGTCTGCTATAGATAGCGTTATTGTATGGGAATGAGAGGGGGTCTGCTATAGATAGCGTTATTATATGGGAATGAGAGGGGGTCTACTATAGATAGTGTTACCGTATAGGAATGAAAGGGGTCTGCTATAGACAGTGTTACTGTATGGGAATGACAGGATGTTTTTGCCTACTAGATTGTTACCTGTATGGGAATGAGAGGAGCTGCTATAGCTAGCGTTACTGAATGGGAATGACAGGAGGTCTGCTATAGATAGTGGTACTGTATAGGAAGGAATGCAGGGTCTGCTATAGATAGTGTATGTATGGGAAGACAGGAGGTCTGCTGTAGATAGCGTTACTGTATGGGAATGACAGGAGTGGCTGCTATAGATAGTGGTTATTGTATGGGAATGAGAGGAAGGTCTGCTATAGATATTGTGCTGATATGGGAATGAAGAGGAGGTCTGCTATAGATATGTTACTGTATGGAATGAGAGGAGGTGGTTTGTATAGATAGTGTTTACTGTATGGGAATGACAAGAGGTCTGCTATAGATAGTGTTACTGTATGGAATGACAGGAGGTTCTGGCTATAGATACGTGTTACGTATGGAATGACAGGAGGTCTGCTATAGATAGTGTTACTGTATGGGAATGACAGGAGGTCTGTATAGATAGTGTTTAATGTATGGGAATGACAGAGAGGTCTGCTATAGATAGTGGTACTGTATGGGAAGACAGGAGGTTGCATAGTATGTGTTACTGTATGGGAATGACAGGAGGTTCTGCCTATAGATAGGTTACGTAGGGAATGAGAGGAGGTCTGCTATAGATAGGTGTACTGTATGGGAAGACAGGAGGTCTGGCTGTAGATAGTTGTTACTGTATGGGAATGACAGGAGGTCTGCATAGATTAGTGTTACTTGTATGGAATGAGAGGAGGTCGCTATAGATAGTGTTACTGTATGGGAATAGCAGGAGGTTGCTATAGATGCGTTACAGTATGGAATGACAAGGAGGTCTGCTATGTATAGATAGGTTATGTATGGGAATGAGAGGAGGTCCTGTATAGATATTGTTACTGTATGGGAATTGACAGGAGGTATGCTATAGATAGTGTACTGTTATGGGAATGACAAAGAAGTCTGCTATAGATAGTGTTACTGTATGGGAATGACAGGAGGTATGCTATGGATAGTGTTACTGTATGGGAATGACAGGAGGTCTGCTATAGATAGTTTCTGTATGGGATGGGAATGACAGGAGAGTTCTGCTATAGATAGTGTTATTGTATGGGAATGAGAGGAGGTCTGCTATAGATAGTGTTACTGTATGGAATGACAGGAGGTTCGCTATTAGATAGTGTTAACTGTATGGGAATGACAGGGGGTCTGCTATAGATAGTGTTATTGTATGGGAATGAGAGGAGGTCTGCTGTAGATAGCATTACTGTATGGGAATGAAAGGAGGTCTGCTATAGATAGTGTTACTCTATGGGAATGAGAGGGGTCTGCTATAGATAGTGTTACTGTATGGGAATGACAGGAGGTCAGCTATAGATAGGTTACTGTATGGGAATGACAGGAGGTCTGCTATAGATAGTGTTACTGTATGGGAATGAGAGGAGGTCTGCTATAGATAGTGTTACTGTATGGAAATGACAGGAGGTCTGCTATAGATAGTGTTACTGTATGGGAATGACAGGAGAGCTGCTATAGATAGCGTTACTGTATGGGAATGACAGGAGGTCTGCTATAGATAGTGTTACTGTATGGGAATGAGAGGAGGTATGCTATAGATAGTGTTACTGTATGGAAATGACAGGAGGTCTGCTATAGATAGCGTTAGTGTATGGGAATGACAGGAGGTCTGCTATAGATAGTGTCACTGTATGGGAATGAGAGGAGGTCTGCTATAGATAGTGTTACTGTATGGGAATGACAGGGGGTCTGCTATAGATAGCGTTATTGTATGGGAATGAGAGGGGGTCTGCTATAGATAGCGTTACTGTATGGGAATGAAGATAGATAGTGTTTCTTACTGTATGGGAAGACATGGGGTCCTTCTATAGTCGCATTATTATATGGGAAATGAGGAGGGGGTTACTATATGATAGTGTTACTGTATGGGATGAAAGGAGGTCTGCTATAGATAGTGTTAGGTATGGAATGACAGGAGATCTGCTATTGATGTGTTACTGTACTATTGGAATGCGAGGAGGTCTGTAAAGATAGTGTTTACTGTATGGAAGACAGGAAGAATTGCTATAGATAGGGGTAATGTCATGGGAATGACAGGAGGTCTGCTATAGATAGCGTACTGTATAGGAGTGACAGGAGTCTGCTATGATAGTGTTTACTGATGGGACTGAGGAGCGCTGGCTATAGGATAGCGTTAATGTATGGAAAATGACAGGAGGTCTGCTATTAGATAGTTGTTACGTATGAATGACAGGAGGTATGCCTATAGATAGTGTTACTGATGGAATGAGAGGAGGTCGGCTATAGTTAGTGTTACTGTATGGGAATGACAGGGGGTCTGCTATAGATAGCGTTATTGTATTGGAATTGATGAGGGGGTCCTGCTATAAATAGTGTTACTGTAGTGGGAATGAAAGGAGTTCTGCTCATGATATGTCTTACTTATAGGAATGGACAGGGAGGTCTGATATAGATAGTCTTACTGTATAGGGAATGACAGGAGGTCTGCTATAGTAGGGTTACTGTAGGGAAAATGACAGGGCGCTCTGCTATAGAGAGCATTATTATATGGGAATGAGAGGGGGTCTACGTATAGATAGTGTTACGTATGGCGACTGACAGGAGGTCGACTTTGCTATAGAGTAGCGTACTGTAGGGGAATGACAGGAGGTGCGCGAAGATGGCTGGTACTGTATGGGAATGACAGGAGAAGATGCTATAGATAGCGTTACTGTATGGAACTGACAGGAGTCTGCGATACATAGTGTTACTGTTGGAATGACAGGAGGTGGCTATAGATAGTGTTACTGTATGGGAATGAGAGGAGGTCTGCTATTAGATAGTGTACGTATGGGATGACAGGGGGCTCTGCTATAGACTAGGTTATTGTATTGGGAAATGAGAGGGGAGCTCTGCTATAAATAGTGTACTGTAAGGGGGAAAATTTTTGGACAACAAAGGGGGGGGGGGGGGGGGGAGTCTGCCATAGATAGTCGTACGTATGAGGAATGAACAGGAGGGGTCTGCTATAGATCAGGGTTACTGTATGGAATGACAGGGGGTCTGCTATAGATAGCATCTATTATAGGGAATGAGAGGGCGACTATAGATTAGTGTTATGTATGGGAATGAAAGGAGGTCTGCTAAGATAGTGTTTACGTATGGGAATGAGGAGATTGCTATTGATAGTGTTACTGTATGTGGGAATGGAGAGGAGGTATTGCTAAAGATGTTGTGTTACGTAATGGGAATGGGAACAGGGGATCTGCTATAGATAGTGTTTTACTGTATGGGAAATGAACAGGATGGTTGCTATAGATAGCTCGTTACTGTATGGGAATGGCAGGAGGTCTGCTATAGATGTGGTTACGATGGGAATGGAGAGTTCTGCATAGGTAGCGTACTGTATGAAACGGACCAGGACGGTTAATGCTAGAGATGGAGTGTTACTGTATGGGAATGACAGGAGGTCTGCTATAGATAGGGTTACGGGTAGGGAATGACAGGAGGTCTGCTATAGTTGCGTGTCTGTAATGCGGAGACAGGAGGTTCTGCTATAGATAGATGATTACTGGATTGGGAATGGACAGGAGTCGCTAAAGATAGTGTTACTGTAGGGAATGACAGGGGGGTCTGCATAGATCGCGTTATTGTATGGGAATGAGAGGGGGTCTGCTATAGCTAGCGTTATTATATTGGGAATGAGAGGGGGTCTACTATAGAATCGTGTTACGTATTATAGGAATGAAAGGCGGTCTGCTATTTAGACAGTGTTACTGTATGGGAATGACAGGAGGTTTGCTATAGAGATATGTTACTGTAATGGGAATGAGAGGAATGTCTGCATCTAGCTAGCGTTACTGAATGGGATGACAGGAGGTTGCTCTATAGATAGTGTTACTGTATAGGAATGGCGGCTTTTTCTTTTTTGTTGGGGTTGGGGACATGGAGGGTCTGCTTATAGATAGTGTTACGTCTGGGAAGCACAGGAAGGTCTGCTTGTAGATAGCGTTACCTGTATGGGGAATGACAGGAGGTATGGCTTATAGATAGTGTTCATAGAGGGGGGTCTGCTATCTAAATAGTGTTACTGTATGGGAATGGAAGGAGTTCCTGCTATAGAGTGTCTGACGTATAGGAATGGACAGGAGGCTGAACTAGATAGTCTTAGTGTATAGGCAATGACCAGGAGGTCTGCTATAGAAGTGTACTCGTATGGGAATGACAGGGGGTCTGCTATAGAGAGCATTATTATATGGGAATGAGAGGGGGTTACTACTAGTAGCATCTGTTACTGTATGGGATGACCAAAAGGGCGGTCTGACTATAGATAGCGTTACTGTATGGGATGACAGGAGGTTGCCTATAGATAGTTGTACTGGTATGGAATGACAGGAGAGTGTATAGATAGCGTTACTGGATGGAAATGACAGGAGGTTGCTTATACTAGTGTTACTTATGGGAATGACGAGGGGTTGCTATAGATAGGTTGTACTGTAGGGAATGAGAGGAGGGTCTGCTATAGAAGTGTTACTGTATGGGAAGTGACGGGGAGGTCTGCTATAGATAGCGTATTGTATTGATGACGAGGGGGGTCTGCTATAACAGTAGTGTCCTGTATGGGAATGAAAGGAGTTGCTGCAATAGATAGTACTTTGTATAGGAATGACAGGAGGTTCTGCTATAGATAGTGTATGGTATGGGAATGGACAGGGGTTGCTGCTATAGATAGCATTATTATATGGGAATGAGAGGGGGTCTTACTATAGATAGGTTTACTGTCTATTGGGAATGAAAGGAGGTCTGCTAAGATAGTGGTTACTGTATGGAATGAGCAGGAGATACTGCTATTGATGTGTTACTGTATGGGAATGAGAGGAGGTTGCTAAAGATTGTGTTACTGTATGGGAATGACAGGGATCTGCTATAGATAGGTTACTGTATGGGGAATGACAGGAGGTCTGCTATTAGATAGCGTTATGTATGGGAATGACAGGAGGTCGCTATGAGATAGTTGTTACTGTATGGGAATGAGGGGAGGGTCTGCTATAGATAGCGGGGTTACGAAATGTAATGGGGAAACGACAGGAGGTATGCTATAGATAGGTTACTGTATGGGAATGACAGGAGGTCTGCTATAGATAGTGTTACATGTATGGGATGACAGGAGGTCTGCTATAGTTAGCGTTCTCGTATCGGGAATGACAGGAGGTTCTGCTGAGATAGTGTGTTACTGTATGGGAATGACAGGAGGTCTGCTCTATAGATAGTGTTTACATGTATGGGACAATGACAGGGGGCCTGCTTATAGATAGCCGTTATTGTATGGGATGAGAGGGGGTCTGCTAGATAGCGTTATTATATGGGAACTGAGGGAGGGGTTTCTACATAGATAGTGGTTACCGTTTATAGGAATGAAAGGAGTCTGCCTATAGACGTGGTTAGTGTATGGGAATGACAGGATGTTTGCTATAGATATTGTTACCGTATGGGAATGAGGGAGGATGTCTGCTATAGACTAGCGTAACTGAATGAATGACAGGAGGTCTGCTATAGATAGTGTGTACTGTATATAGGATGGCAGGAGGTCTGTATTAGATAGTGTTACTGTATGGGAATACAGAGGTCGCTGTAGGATTGCGTTACTGTAGAGGAATGACAGGGCAGTCTGACTATAGAAGCGTTACTGTATGGGAATGAACAGGAGGTATGCTCTATAGATAGTGTTACTGTAATGGGGAATGCAGGAGAGTCGCGTATAGATAGCGTTTGACTGTATGGAAAAGACAGGAGGTATGCTATAAAGATAGTGTTACTGTATGGGAATGACAGGAGAGTGCTATAGATAGCGTTACTGTATGGAAACGACAGGAGGTATGCTATGATAGTGTACTGTATGGGAATGACAGGAGGTCTGCTATAGATGAGATTTAGTATGGAAGGACAGGAGGGTCTGCTATAGTTCAGCGTTTCTGTATGGGAAATGGACAGGAGTACCTGCCTATGATTAGTGTTACTGTAGTGGGAATGACAGGAGGTCTGTATAGAGCGGTACTGTATGGGAATGACAGTTTTTTTTTGAGGTCTGCTATAGATAGCGTTATTGTCTGGGGAATGAGAGGGGGGTCTGCTAAGATAGCGTTATTATATGGGAATGGAGGGGGTTACTATAGATAGGTTACGTATGATAAGGAGGGTGCAACGTGATTATGATGACGATGTACGAATGATATGGAAGACCAGGATGTCTGCTCTGCATGAATCAGAGCTGCTAGACTCATATAGTGTTACTGTATGGAATCGACAGAGTGGGTTGCTATAGATAGTGTTACGTGTATGGAAATGAGAGGTCTGATGTATAGCTAGCGTTAGGCTGAATGGGGAATGACAGGAGGTCTGCTATAGATAGGTACGGGATGGAGTCGCTAATTTTACTGTTATGATGAGGCTGATGTACGTTTTGGGGATGAGGCGTATGGAAGTACGTATGGATGAGGAACAGCTTGCTATAGATAGTCGTTACTGAGTGAAGCTGACAGGAGGTCTGCCTATAGAAGTGTTCTTACTGTATGGGAATGACATGGGGTCCTTGCTATAGTCGCTGTATATATGGGAAATGAGGAGGGGTTGCTATATGATAGTGTTACTGTATGGGAATGAACAGGGGTCTGCTTAGATAGTCGTTTTAGTGTATGGAATGAAGGGGTCCTGCTATGATGCGTTACTGTCTATGGGAATCGAAGGAGTCTGATAGTAAGATAGTGTCTTACTGTATGGAATGACAGGAAGAGTTGCTATAGATAGGGGTAACTGTCATGGGAATGACAGGGAGTCTCTATAGATAGCGACGTATAGTGGAGCTGTATATAGTGTTACTATGGGAGAGGAGCGCTGCTATAGATAGCGGTTAATGTATGGAGAAATGACAGGAGGTCTGTATATAGATAGTGTTACTGTATGATATGACAGGAGATCCTAGTATGATAGTGTTACTGTTATGGAATGAGAGGAGGTCTGCTATAGTTAGTGTTACTGTATGGGAATGACAGGTTGTATAGATCTATGTATCTAATTAGAGGGGGTTGCTATAGTGTTACTGTATGGGAATGAAGAGTCGCTCATGTATGTCTAAGGAATACAGAGGTCTGTATAGATAGTCTGTACGTATAGGAATGCAGGAGGTCTGCTATGTAGGTGTTACTGTACTGGGAAATGACAGGGCAGCTCTGCTATAGAAGCATTACTAGTATGGAAATGAGAGGAGGGTCTGATATAGATAGTGTTACTGTATGGGACGACAGGAGGTCGACTTTGCTTATAATAGCGTTAACTGTAGGGAATGACGAGGAGGTGCGCGACAGAGGCTAGTGTACTGTATGGGAATGACAGGAGAGGTCTGATAGATAGCGTTATGTATTGGAACTGACGAGGAGGTATGCGATACATAGTGTTACTGTATGGGAATGACAGGAGTCTATAGATAGTGCTTACTGTATAGGAATGAGAGCGAGGTCTGCTTGATCTGTATATGTAGGGGTGCTTGACGGTATTAGGGAATGAGAGGAGCTCTGCTATATATGTATTAAGGGAATTTGAGGGGGGGGGGACTGTAGATACGTAGTATGGGAATGACAGGGGGGTCTGCTATAGAGAGCATTACTTTATGGGATGACAGGGGGTCTCTATAGATAGCTCTATTATGGGAATGAGCAGGAGGACTATAGATTAGCGTTATGTATGGGAATGAACAGAGGTCTGCTTAGATAGTGGTACGTATGGGAATGCAGGAGATTGGCTATGATAGGTTACTGTATTGGGAAATGGACAGGAGGTTCTGCTAAATAGTGTTACTGTAATGGGAATGGACAGGAGGATCTGCTATAGATAGTGTTTTACTGTATGGAATGACAGGATGGTCTGCTATAGATAGTCGTTACTGTATGGGAATGGTCAGGGGTCTGCTATAGATTGGTTACTGATGGGAATGGAGAGTTCTGCATAGGAATAGTGGTACTGTATGAAAGACCAGGACGGTAATGCAATAGATGGAGTGCTTACTGTATAGGAATGACAGGAGGTATGCTATAGATGTGTTACGGGTAGGGAAGACAGGGGTCTGCTATAGTATAGCTATATTATATGCGGAAGAAGGAGGTCTGCTATAGATAGATGATTACTGATTGGGAATGAAGGAGGTCGCTAGAGATAGGTTACTGTAGGGAATGACAGGGAGTCTGGCTATGAGTAGCTGTTATGTATGGGAATGAGAGGGGGTCTGCTATAAGCATGCGTTATAGTATTGGGAATGGCAGGGGATCTGCTATAGAATGTGACGTATGTAGTAGGAATGAACAGGCGGTCTGCTATTAGACAGTCGTTATGTATGGGAATGACAGGAGGTCTGCTATAAGATATGTTATGTAATGGGAATGAGAGGAATGCGCTGCTAGCTTACTGAAGGGATGAGGAGGTGTCTAAAGGTTACTGTATATGGAATGTTTCTTTGGGTGGACATGGAGGGTATGCTATAGATTAGTGTTACGTCATGGGAAGCACAGGAGGTCTGCTTGTAGATACGTGTACTGTATGGGAATGACAGGAGGTATGCTCTTAGATTGTTCATGTATGGGAAATGACAGGAAGGTCTGCTAGAGATATTGTTTACTTATGGGATGAAAGGAGGTCTCTATAGATGTGTTACTGATGGAATGAGAGGCGGTGGTTGCTATAGATAGCGTTACTTGTATGGGAATGACGAAGAGGTTGCTATAGATTAGTGTTACTTATATGGAATGCAGAGGAGGTCTGAATAGATGGTTACTCGTTTAGGGAATGAAAGGAGGTCTGCTATGAGTGTTAACTGTATGGGAATGGACAGGAGTTTTTGCTCTAGATCTTGTTTACTGTATGGGAAGATAGATGTGAAGCTGCTATTTATGGACTGAAGGAGTCGCTTACGTGTTATATGGGGAATGACAGGAGGTCTGCTATAGATAGTGGTACTGTATAGGAAGGGAATGCAGGAGTCTGCTATAGATAGTGTACTGTAGTGGGAAGACAAGGAGGTCTGCTGTAGATAGTCGTTACTGTATGGGAATGACAGGAGGCGCTGCTATAGATAGTGGTTAGTTGTATGGGAATGAGAAGGAGGTCTGCTATAGATATTTCTGTATGGGAATGAGAGAGGAGGTCTGCTATAGATATTGTTACTGATGGGAATGAGAGGAGGTGGTTTGCTATAGATAGTGTTACTGTATGGGAATGACAGAGAGGTCTGTATAGATAGTGTTACTGTATGGGAATGACAGGAGGTTCTGCTATAGATAGTGTTACGTATGGGAATGACAGGAGGTCTGCTTAGATAGATAGTGTTACTGTATGGGAATGACAGGAGGTCTGTATAGATAGTGTTTATGTGGATGAAAGTAGATAGGGTACTATGAGCAGGAGGTCATAGTAGTGTTACTGTATGGGAATGACAGAGGTCTGCTATAGATAGGTTACTGTAGGGAATGAGGGAGGTTGCTATAGATAGGTGTATGTATGGGAATGACAGGAGGTCGTGCGGTAGATAGTGTTACTGTATGGGAATGAAGGAGGTCTGCTATAGTATTAGTCGTCTATAGTGTTATGGGAATGAGAGGAGGTCTGCTATAGATAGTGTTACTGTATGGGATGAGGAGGAGGTCTGCTATAGATGGTTAGTATGGGAATGAAAGGAGGTCTGCTATGTATAGATAGTGTTACTGTATGGGAATGAAGGAGGCCTGTATAGATAGTTGTTACTGTATGGGAATGAGAGGATGTCTGCTATAGATAGTGTTACTGTATGGGAATGAAGAAGGTCTGCTATAGATAGTGTTACTGTATGGGAATGACAGGAGGTTGCTATCGATAGTGTTACTGTATGGGAATGACAGGAGTCTGCCTATAGATAGTTTACCTGATGGGATGGGAATGAAGGAGGTTCTGACTATAGATAGTGTTACTTGTAGGGAATGGAGAGGAGGTCTGCTATAGATAGTGTTACTGTATGGGAATGACAGGAGGTTGCTATAGATAGTGTTACTGTATGGGATGAAGGGGTCGCTATGATAGTGTTATTGTATGGGAATGACGAGGAGGTCTGCTATAGAGATGTTATGTATGGGAATGAGAGGAGGTCTGCTATAGATATGTTACTCATGGAATGAGAGGGGTCTGCTTAGATAGTTGTTACTGTATGGGAAGGACAGGAGGTTAGCTATAGATAGGGTTCGTATGGGAATGAGAGGAGGTCTGCATAGATAGTGTTACTGTATGGGAATGAACAGGAGGTCTGCTATACTGTAGATGTGTTACTGTAGGAATGAGGAGGTCTGCTATATTAGATAGGTTACTGTATGGGAATGGAGAGGAGGTCTGCTATATTTAGATAGTGTTACTGTATGGGAATGAGAGGCAGGTCTGCTATAGATAGTGTTACTGTAGGGAATGACAGGAGGTCTGCTAAGATAGTGTTACTGTATGGGAATGAGAGGAGGTCTGCTATAATACGGATTACCTTTAATTGGGGGGAATGACGGAGGTCTGCTTAGATAGTGTACTGTATGGATGAGAGGAGTCTGCTAATAGATAGTGTGAACTGTATGGGAATGACAGGAGGTCTCGATATAGATAGTGTTACTGTATGGGAATGACAGGAGGTCTGCTTTAGATAGTGTTTATGTATGGAAATGGAGAAGGGAGGTCCTGGCTATAGATAGTGTACTGTTTATGGATGAGAGGAGGTCTGCTATAGATAGTGTTTACTGTATGGGAATGAGAGGAGGTCTGCTATAGATAGTGTTACTGTATGGGAATGAGAGGAGGTCTGCTATAGATAGTGTTACTGTATGGGAATGACAGGGGGTCTGCTATAGATAGTGTTACTGTATGGGAATGAGAGGAGGTCTGC
>CM033476.1:323823096-323907563 GCA_019447015.1 Hymenochirus boettgeri | reverse complement strand
GCTATACTGTAGATAGTGTATTGTATGGAATGAGAGGAGGTCTGCTATAGATAGTGGTTACTGTATGGAATGTGAGAGGAGGTCTGCTACTAGAAGTGTTACTGTATGGGAATGAGAGGAGGGCTCTGCTTAGATAGTGTTACTGTATGGGAATGACAGGAGGTCTGCTATAGATAGTGTTACTGTATGGGAATGAGAGGAGGTCTGCTATAGATAGTGTTACTGTATGGGAATGACAGGAGGTCTGCTATAGATAGTGTTACTGTATGGGAATGACAGGAGGTCTGCTATAGATAGTGTTACTGTATGGGAATGAGGAGGAGGTCTGCTATAGATAGTGTTACTGTATGGGAATGACAGGAGGTCTGCTATAGATAGTGTTACTGTATGGGAATGAGAGGAGGTCTGCTATAGATAGTGTTACTGTATGGGAATGAGAGGAGGTCTGCTATAGATGTGTTATGTATGGGAAGTGAGAGGAGCGTTGCTATACTGTAGATAGTTTTACTGTATGGGAATGACAGGAGGTCTGCTTACTGTAGATAGTGTTATTGTATGGGGAATGAGGGAGGTCTGCTATACTGTAGATAGTGTTACTGTATGGGAATGACAAGTAGTCTGTAAAATACCTCACTAGCCCTGAATGTGGAGTTCCTGGTTGTTATATAAATCTTGGTAGCCCATGTATTAAGGGTAACTTAGAAAGGGTTATGCTAGTTACACTAAAAACAGCTGGTGAGATGAGTCATAAAGTGGTAATTAATTGTTATTACTCTTTTTTATTTCATCTAAATCTTAATTACTTCCCCTTTATTACATGATAATAACTTTATACACTGTGAACGGAAACCACTGACTTCGCCCCCTTTTTTCCGTCTCTGTGGTTGTTCTGTTTTCTTGTGCCCTCATTCTTCATATATAGATGTGTATCAGTTTATTCTGATCTATTCAGTATAGACGTATCAGAGACAAACCATCATACGTTATAATCTTATTACAATAGCACAAAAATAATGAAAATGTAAAGTTTTAATATTTGAAGGTGAACTACGTAAAAACAGAGAAAATGCTTGCATAACTATTAAATGTTAAAATTTACTGAATTAAAATATCTGTTTAATTATGTGGGTAACCCCCAGAGTGATACATACAGATGCATAGTACACATGTTCAGTGAATCCTCTGTGCCCCCTCTCCGCCCATTTTTTCCAATCTTGCATCGTCAAACGTGGTGACCCTGTGTGAATTGTATTCTCAGTTTTATGGTCTTATCGGAGTGGAGTGGTACCTGGCAGGAGCGTAACTACTACCAGGGGAGCAACCGCAGTGGGCCCGGGAACAAAGGGGGCCCCATCTTATATGACAGATATAGCTTCCTCCCAGAAAACCACTATGGATGAAGCATGGATAGGGGGCCCATCATAGCTTTGCTGGGGGGCCCAGTGGATTCCTAGTTACATCAGAGATGGTTTTTACATTTTGGTTTAACAATTCACCTCCGACTCTGCCATGGACATTTCTATCCACAAACTGACGCTCACTGGATATCTTCTATTTTCTTACCATTCCCCTGTAAACCCTAGAAGGGTGTGCGTGAACAACCATGTCACAATCAAAGCCACTTACATCCCCTTTATTTCCCATTCTGATGACCTTTTGACCTGTGAAGCAGTCTTCACAATATCTAGATGTCTTAAAGGGTAACTCAAGCCTTAAAAAAAACTAAATATTTTAGAAGCATTACCCTCCAAAACCCCACTTGCGTTTTAATCTCACTTTCTCCGACGCTCCCACTTGATCCCTCGCCGCGTCCTTCTCGTCTTTGGTAATGGCTGTCAGTCAGGAACGCAAATGTGATGTCACAGCCAATGGCTGACTGCCATTTCTGAACATGCTGCTTTGAACACGCTCGTAACCAGCTCAGAAAAGGCAGAGAACGAGGCAACGAGGGGGTCAGCTTCTTGTAGGGGGAGCATCGGAGAAAGGTGAGATTAAACTGCAAGTGGGGTTTTGGGGGGTAATGCTTCTAATTTTTTTTTTTTTTAGCTGGAGTTGCCCTTTATGCTTTCAGTTGCGCCATGTGATGTGGCGATTAGCTATAGTGTTAACCAAAAAAAAAAAAGTGTAACACGTTAAATTGCCAATGAGTGGTGTGTTTTTATAGATTTTTTTCACAATGGGTAGCTCTGAGCTCACCTTTTACTCCCAAAAACTTTATGTTAATGTTTCGTTGCTGAACAGAGAACCTTCATCAGAATCCATATTCTCATACATTATAAATATTATACAATGTATGAAAGATATAAAAGCTGTTATTAAATTATATAATAAACAAAGGCTTCGAGGCACAGGAAAAGTATTACACCCAGTGGTGGTAGTGGCGCATGCAAACTAAGACAGGTTATAATAACAACAAAAGAGAAAACGGGAGAATTGCAGCAACACACTATCAGGGCTATTCAATAAAAGGTTTATCGTTTAAAAATGGTGTTAATTTTGCCCCAACCTATCAGATGTTAGCTTTCAAATGTTAAACAAGATCTGATTGGTTGGGGCAAATTAGCACCATTTTAAACGATAAGCCTTTTATTGAACTATCTCTCTCTCTGTCTCTCATCTCTCGTCTCTCTCTCTCTCTCTCTCTTCTCTATACAAAAGTATATACACGCCCTTCATTAAGTAGCAGTTAATGCATTGGGTCTAGCATGGACACAAATAGTTTAAAAACATTTTAAAAAACATGTCATTCTGCACTGTGACAGTTGACAGGCGAGGGTATGATAGACTTTGACACTAAGTATGACTGTGTATGGAGGGGCTGCACTGGCTGTTTGACTATAAATGAGTGAGATTCTTATGTTTTTTTCTGTATATTTGTTTTTTAAATGTTTTTAAACTATTTGTGTCCTGTGCTAGACCCCAATGCATTAGCTGCATTTAATAAAGGGGGTGTATTTTTTTACTGGGTATCTTTGACATTACTTGACACCTAGAGAATCCACTGAGCATGTGCGATGAGGTATCTGGGTCAGTGACCCCATTCTGTACTAGCCATAAACCTGCAGAATGTAAAGGAATGGGAGCAAGCCCCATGGAAGGATATATTCCCCTTTAGGCTGCCGGCCCTCTTCACTTTGTGTTTGGCTCCTTTCACAGCATACTTGCTCTTATAAAATTAGCAAAAATAAAAGAGGGACCAGAGGACATAAAGACAATATTTCCTTCCAGGAATGCAGAGGAGCAGGTAATATTGTTTAAATAGCATTTTGGGGTACTACTTCCGGGAAAAATATTCTTAGAGGGTGAGCATGATTTCCCACAATAACTGCTGTCAGCGTTCAAAGATATTGCAGATATTATATAGGAGAGAAGATAGAGATACAGTATTTATAAAGATATTTAGATACAGATATGTATATAGATACAGATATGTATATAGGAGAGAGACAGATATGCATTTAGAGATTCAGATATGTATATAGATTATCTATATACATCTGAATCTTTATATGCATATCGGTATCTCTATATATACATATCTGTATCTCTATCTATATACAATCTGTATCTATCTATAATAGATGGTGAGATACAGAATCTGTATCTAGCTATATAGAGATTACAGATATGTATCTAGATATATAGAGATACAGATATGTATTAGGTATATAGAGACACAGTACTGTATTATATAGAGATACAGATATGAATATAGATATATAAACATAAGTATGGAACTAGATATACAGAGATACAGATACGGATATATAGGATACATATACAGTATGTATATAGATAGATAAAGATACAGAAGTAATACATATACAGTGATAACTATATTTAAATGTGTTCATTTTAATGTTGTCATACATTTGCAGGGGGAGGAAATTATATCCTTATAATCATTACCATCGTGCTAGTTATAACCTGTGTTGTCCTTTCCATTCTGATCTATGTCGACACGTTGTTGTAAAAAAAAAGGTAGTCTGTATGCATAGTGTATTTATAAAGCGCCACTTGGGGGCTCAAGGGGAAAGGAGACTCCCTGCCCCCACAGAGCTTACAATCTAGCTTACGGTGGGGTAACATACAGATACAAAGGAAAGAGTAGAAGTGCAGTAGTGAGGCTCATGCCGTGTACAAATAAAAAAAACTTATACCGTGCTGGTACCATATAGGAGGTTTAGGCGCAGGAAGCAGTATGAGTGAGGGGTGTACAGGAGCTGGTTCTGGATGCAGGAGGGACACAGGAAACATATGGGAGACTAGAGAAGGATTAGGTGAGAGGAACAGTGTGAGTGGGGGGTCTGATAGGAATGGGTTCTGTGATGCGGAGGTACGGCAGAACATATGGGGAGGCTAGAGAGAAGGATTAAGGTGAGAGAAGCAGTGTGAGGGGGTCTGTACAGGAGATGGTTCTGGATGAGCGGAGGTCGGACAGGACATAGGTGAGACTAGAGAGAGGTTTAAGGTGAGAGGAAGCATGTGAGTGGGGGGTTCTGTACAGGAGATGGTTTCTGTGATGAGCGGAGGGACGGACAGGAACATATGGGAGACTAGAGAGAAAGGATTAAGGTGAGAGGAAGCAGTGGAGGGGGGGTTGTAAGGATGGTTCTGGTGAGTGGCGGGGTGGTGACGGACGGAACATATTGGGAGACTAGAGAGAAAGGATTAAGGTGGAGGAGAGCAAGCAGAGTGTGAGTGGGGGATCTGTACAGGAGATGGTTCTGTGATGAGCGGAGGGTACGGACAAGGAACATAATGGGGAGGAGACTAAGAGAAAGGATTTAAGGCGAGGAGGAAGCAGTTTGATGGGGGGTTATACAGGAATGGTTCTGGGATGAGCGGAGGTATACGGACAGGGACATATGGGGAGACTAGAAGGATTACAGGGAGAGGAAGCAAGTGTTGAGTGGGGGGCTCTGTACAGGAATGGTTCTGGGATGAGCGGAGGGTACGGGACAGGAACATATGGGGAGACTAGAGAAAGGATTAAGGTGAGAGGAAGC
This sequence comes from Hymenochirus boettgeri, assembly GCA_019447015.1. Taxonomy (NCBI): domain Eukaryota; kingdom Metazoa; phylum Chordata; class Amphibia; order Anura; family Pipidae; genus Hymenochirus; species Hymenochirus boettgeri. Next base: position 323,902,554 of record CM033476.1, on the reverse strand, counting down.
AAGGTGAGTGGGTCTGTACAGGAGATGGTCTGTGATGAGCGGAGGGTACGGACAGGAACATATGGGGGAGACTACGAGAGAAAAGAGGAAGTTAAGGTGAAGAGGAGCAGTGTGAGTGGGGGGGTCTGTACAGGAGATGGTTCTGGGATGAGCGGAGGGTACGGACAGGAAATATAGGGAGGACTAGAGGAGGAGAAAGGATTAAGGTGGAGGAAGCAGGGTGAGGGGGGGGTCTGTACAGGAGATGGTTCTGTGATGGCGGAGGGTACGGCAGGAACATATGGGGACCTAGAGAGAAAGGATTAAAGTGAGAGGAAGCAGAGTGTGAGTGGGGGTCTGTACAGGAGATGGTTCTGGGATGAGCGGAGGGTACAGACAGGAACATATGGGGAGAGATAGAGAGAAAGGATTAAGGATAGAGAGGAAGAGTGTGAGGGGGGGTCTGTACAGGAGATGGTTTGGGATGAGGGCGGTATAGACAGGACATATGGGAGGCTAGAGAGAAAGGATTAAGGTGAGAGGAAGCAGTGTGAGGGGGGGGGTCTGTACAGAGACGGTTCTGTGATGAGCGGAGCGGAGGATCCGGACATAATGGGGACACTAGAGAGAAAGGATTAAGGTGAGAGGAAGCAGTGTGAGTGGGGGTCTGTACAGAGGATGGTTCTGTGATGAGCGGAGGGTACGGACAGGTAGAACAATGGGGGCAGACTAGAAAGGTTAAGTGGTCGAGAGGAAGCAGTGTGAGTGGGGGGTCTGTACAGGAGATGGTCTGTGCATGAGCGGATGGGTACGGACAGAGAACATATGGGGAGGCTAGAGAGAAAGGATAAGGAGCGAGGAAGCAGTGTGAGTGGGGGGTCTGTACAGGCAGATGGTTCTGAGATGAGCGGAGGGTACGGGCAGGAACATATGGGAAACTAGAGAGGAAATATAATGAGGAGCAGCATGAATTTATGTTAGGGGAAAGATTTGGTATATAAATAGTGCTGTTTTAACCTGGATGCAAGGATTGATTAGCAGGGGTAGGAGAGAAGTGAAACAGGAAACAGAGAAGAGAAAGACATGTAAGTAGTATGTTACAGTAGTCCAGCGCGTGGTAGGATGAGAGCATGCATAGCATAGTGGTGTGTCGCGGAGAAAAACGAACCTGTGATATTTTCTTTAATAGTTGCGAAGAACAAATGGGCAGGTTTTTTCTACTTAGTTAATGTGAGGAAAGGGAGAGAGGAGTCAATAATTACCCCTAGCAGCGTTGCCGATTGGATTGGGAAATGGGGGGATTGTCAACAGAGATGGAGAAAGATGAAGGCAGGACCAGGTTTAGGTGGAAAAACGATTAGTTAGTTTTAGAATGATTTGATCCTTGGTGCATTGAACATCCAGGATGGATGGCAAGAGAGGCAGATTGGAGACCGCTGATTTGATGATAGGAGATAATCCGTAGGGTGGACAAGTAGATTTGTGTATCGTCTGCTTATATAATGAACTTGAGCCACAGAAGCTAATGAATCTCCCAAGCAGATAGTGTAGAGGGAGAACAATAAGGGTCCAAAAACAGACCCCTTCGGCACCCACCCACAAAGGTTCGTAACCCATGTGGTTATCGAGGGTCCAACCTGTGATTGCCAATGGTAGGTGCACGACTTTCGGGCGGCCGGAATCAGTATGTTGTAGGCACCTTAATTTGCCCAAACGGACGGTGTGATCGTTTGACCGCGACCTACTGCGGATCTCCGACATGAACAACGCTTTGGAGGCGATCAAAGTGTGTACACAATGGGCCGAATTAAATCGCCTCCAAAACAGTTTGTTCCTACACATTGTGCATCGCATTGGGGTATGAACCTTTAGGGAACTGGTGAGAGGAGTTATTAGATTAAGATAGAGTAATTTCTGTCAGAAGAGATAGGAAAGGACCGATAGGTCCCTGTGTGCTTGGATTGGTTGTTTTGCCACTGTCAATCAAATGCCAAGAGTAAAGTATCTACATTAGGCAGGAATGATCGACTGTGTGGAAAGCAGGGAGAGGTTCAAGGACAAGAGGTTTTTTAGGTGAAAGAAGGTCCAGGACAGTGCCATCCTTGTGAGTTAACTAGCGTTGAGTCCACTTTCTGAAGATCGACAAGGAGTTATATTGTAGGAAGCGAGAGGGCCAGCGAGGGAGGAGTCCCCGATCAGGAGAGTCAGCAGAGAGAGGAGAAATATGCCAAGCTTCAAAATCAAAAGGAATGCAGACGATTCTCGTAGACAGGCGGTATGCTACACCACAGATACTCATACCGAAGGGTGTGCGAGTAGCTGAATGAATGAGCCTCAAAAGATTTAAATAAAAGTCAGGCGGAGGAGGTATTATAGTAAAATTGACGAAGAAATAGGGAAAAGTAAAGTCCCACAACCCCCCTACTAACCACCCGGAGGAGCGCGTGCAATGGGAAAACAGCGGAGCCCACAAGAGCAAGCGAGGTCTCAATAGGGCAAGAACGGTTGAAAATATTAGAGCAAGCTATGATGTAGAATTTGTTAACTAGCAAGCAAAACATAAGCAGAAGCACAGGAGAAGGACAGACAAGTATTGGCGCAATCAGGGAATAGATGAGACAGGTTAAGGGAAATGAACCATGACAGGGGGTCGAGAAGGGGTGTTGGTTTTATAATTGGGTGATGCTTTGTCTCCAGAAGTGGGTGGGTGTGCTTGTCCTGAAGTGGGAGGGCACTTATACCATGGAATGGTAAATAATTCACACAATACTGGAAATGATGCCCAACAGTGACTGATATGTAGATACCCACAAGTGAACTGGTAAATATGCCCCAAATTTTGATTTTTTGATCAAAGAATGCCTGGCCCGGCATCCTGAATGCCAGAAAAAAAAAATTTTCTGCCATCAAGAAATGCTACCCCTCCACCATCGTCGGGTTCATGCTCTTAATGTGGCTCACCTTTCCTCAAGAGAGGGACGCTCTGCTGAAGAAGGGCAGGACCACACTTCCGCAATGTCCTCTCAGCGACCTTCTATGCAGAGTATTTAAACCCGTCGACAGTCTGTCATGCCCTTAATGCACATTGTCTTCGATTGCCTGTTCTGCAGGGAAAGAAGAAGGCCAATCAGGATCCATGCCATGGGCAGCACGTGTGTGGCTGTAAGTGTGGACTGTGATTGGGCTTCTTTATTTACTCCAGATCGCTATTCGGAGCATGCTGCCAAACGTAAGTTTAAAAGACGGACTTAGGCGGAAGATTATTGAAATTCCTGCCGGACCTCATATTTGCCTTCAAAAAGGATGAATTGGATTACAATAAGGACGCGGAATCCCTACGTATGGAGCAGTTAGAGGGTGGTAGAGAGGAAAGTGAGAGAACTGATGAGTTGGGAGTGGTGAGGAGGGGTGGACTACAAATATGTTTAAGGAACATGGATGAAAAAAGTGAGGCCCACCTCATTATATAAATAATGGTTTACAGTGTAGTCCGGCGGCAATAGAGGCACGCGACCCGATTGTACGGTCCCAAGGGAACCGCACAGTTGCCTGTGATTACCAACAGTAAATCACAAACGAATCAGACAACAATCTGAGCTGATCATGTCACTATCGGTCGGTTAGGCGGAAATATCTACTGGTGTGTACCAGCATAAAGTTGAAATTGGATCCTCAGCTTCGTTCACTGTACTTAATGAGTGATCTTCCTTGTTAAACTCAATATACTTAGGATATCTTTACCTTTGATATGATCTAGACTGGATGATTCTGTCCTGCACAGCAAAAAACACCCAGTACAGTTCTAACCCCAGAAAGCACAGCAACCACAGCATTGTGAGCACGTCCTTGTGTTTTATTGGTTATCTACGTAGTGTAACATTATAGAAAATGTTTTAATCTGCCTGTTTAACATAAAACATTTCCCATCAGTCAATCCTAATGTTTTTATGTTTTTTTAAGGAAACATTTATGGCAAAATCCCACGCACAAAGGCAGCCAGTACCAGCACCTGAAACCAGTGTCTCCGAATCACCCACCGTATATGACACAGTTGTTCAGAAACCACCGGTACTGGAGTTACAGACTTAAAGAGACACATTGGTAGGCAGCCATATCATACTGGCAAAAAACTTCCCCCGGGTTAGAGATGGACCGGATCTCAGATCTTGAACCTGGTTTCATGGCGGAGTTCCAAGATCAAGATTTGAGTACGATTTTCCCCAGAATTTGCTTCTGGATTTTTTGGAATCAGTCATGGTTTTTTTTTTTTTTACGAATTTTGGAAAATGATCCAGCCACCAGGTCCCAATACAACCAATGGCAGCTATTTTATCAGTGCTAAACTTGGTATAAAAGGCAGATGGACAGGCACTATTTTGTCAGAATGTGTTGAAGGGAGTTTAGTGGAGACCTGACAGTGTAGGGTTGGAAAGATGTTTTACTTTGTTTTTTGCCATTTATAATGGTTGAGCAAGATTTACAGGAGATTCAATAAAAGTTCTTATCGTTTTTAAAATGTGCTAATTTTGCCCCAACAATCAGATCTTATTTAGCATTTGAAAGCTAACATCTGAATTCCGGCTGGGGCAAAATTAACAACATTTCTAAAAATAAGAAACTTTATGAATGTCCCTGTTAATTTTTTATTTTAGTTGCCCTTAAATAGGGCTGCATTGGAAATAGAAGTGTGGTCCGTACGTATGTTTACCCCTGTGCAGTTGGGGTAATTTCCATAAGCATTTAAAAGGCAGAGATAATTTTTATGATGATCAGATTCATTTTAGTTGCCCTGTACATAGGGATGCATGGAAATGGAAGGGTGGGTCAGTAGGTGTGTGTACCTGTGTCTGTGTGGGTATCAGTTGGCATTTATGAGTGTAAAAGGAACTTTTTAATTACTTTTTTGACTTTTAGTTACCCTTTAAATAGGGCTGTTAATAATATAAGAAGATAAGAATATTAATGTAATAAACAGGGAATGAGAAAGAGAAAGAACTGGGACTTTTTACGGATTAAAAAAAACAAAAAAAAAAAAAAAAAAAAAAAAATATATATAATAGATATATATATATATATATATAATTTTTTTTTTATAAGTCAGATAAAAAGTGAATGTAATTATTTTGCCATGTCAAACACAGTAATAATAAAAAGGATCTTAACTTCTTTTTCTGGCCAGACGACATTAAGGATACAAGGACTCTGCCTCTTAAGGTCCAACTAATGTCTCTGGAGACCAAAACATTGGTTGGTCTAGGATGCCAAAAGCCACACAGCCGAAACTGTAGCCCTCCATTATAGTGCGCTAGCGGTGCTGTACTGTGCTGGTGCCCATTGGAAGGCATCATTTCCCTGTGCAGGAGAAACCTTGCCATGTAGTGCTGCCTTCCAAAATTCCCCATTTTAATTAATGAAAACCCCGCCTTTCTGACTCTATGGGGAATTTATTACGATAAAAATAAGGGTAAAAACCACTTATCCAATGTACGTGTGGGTTTTACACGATCCAGGCCGGCACTGCGCTGTTTCCAAACGATCCAATTTTCAAAGTGTTAGTTTTACGCTATATTGTAGCGCGAAAAGTAACACTGCGTGGATCGGGTCTTTTAAACTTCTTACCTTTACGTGATCCCAGCAATGCAATACTGGACATAATCTCAATTTTGCAATAACGTTTACGTCCTAGTATCGAATCGCGGGATCGCTCAAAGGTAAGTCGAGAATGTGTTTTTAATATTGAATCCCCCGTTTATGTAGAACTTTTTACACAAGGGATTCTGGAAAAAAGCACATGGATCATCGAATATCCGGTTCCGATACGATTTTTTCGAAATATTTAGAATTGTTGATATTTGAAGAAAGCAGAAGGTGGGTGCACACAATTACGAGCGCTCCCAAAGCCAAAAAAATGTTCACTGTGGGCTCACGATCGTTCCAAAATGTCTAAACGTTCCCTTGGCCCTGCTGTGTCCCTGTAATTAAAAGTTATGAGGGAGTAGAAGGGGACCCCAATTGAACATGGTTCCGAAGCGGATTTCACAAATCCACCAGAACTCAGGATTTCGACTTTTTCGTATTCTGAAACCGCGGAACTACTTTGAAAATGGTTTCGAAAATACTGTGCAAATGCCAAAAACAACAAGCACATTGAGTTTCCCGGTACCGGTACCAGATTGTGGCCATTGATGGGTTCCCCAGACCATTTGCCGGGTCATGAGCCATTTATAGTAAGTTATCATTGCTATTTACACATTTATTTCTAAAAAAAATTCCCATTACACTTAATGTCTGAAAATCCACAAATCCTCTTTTGGAAGTCTCGGATACTCTATTCCACCGTATTAAATGAGCCCAAAAGGTAAAGCAATGGCAGAATTGTAAACTTAATAAATCCATGGTCTGTTTAATGTATTAGGAGGACTTTAGATGTCTTAGCATAGTGAAATAATAATATATGCCAAAAGGATCCAGAAAACCAATACCATGTAATTACTATTTTCCCCAATGTCCTGAATGGCTGTATTAGCTTTAGCCATACCCCCAATGTTTGCGAGAACCTTTCCTTCTTCCATGAAAGACGAAACTCTGGTAATTACCATAGAGGGGATCAGAAACTGACGAGTTTAGAGATTTCGCAGAACGAAAATCCGATCGATCCAGATTGAAGTAGTAGTGTTTTTCGTGATTTTTTTTTTTTTTTTTACCCTTTTTGATCTCCATTTTGACTTTTTTGAAACGTCCGAAAATTTCCTTCTGAAGTTCCACTTCACACTAGTTCCAATTCAAGCTAGCTTGGCTTAAGAAAAATAGGGATGTGGTCTCCACTTTAGTTAGACAATATTATCTCAATAGCAAAAGAAATAGATCTCTTATTACCATAACATGTCTGAAGTGCTGTTGGGGGGAAAAGGGGCTTTTAGTTCAGTAGCCGCATGCAGCCCAACCAGATAAAACAAATCCGGGGGATGAAGTCAAAACAGTTCCCAGTTACTGGCTTGGGTGTGCGGATAGTGTTAGCCTTCAGCTATGAGGCAGGTGTGGTACCACTGGCATTTTGCATCCTCTGTATTGTGCGCATGGAGAGTTAAAGAACTTGCCTATGGCCATGGAGAGGGGGCAGTTGTGCATTGGAATAGCTTCTGTCCTTCCTTATAGACAATTGATGGGGGGGACTGATTTCTAGCAACGTGGAAGATAAACCGGTTAATACCGATAGGCCAAATTTATTAACCCTCGGTATCAGAAAGGTTCTGTACCGTGGGTTATCGTAAAAGGTATGACCATCGGAAGTACAGCACCATGCCGATAGTATACTACGGCAATTGTATTGAATGGCAATTGTGGCCACACTTACGATTGTAATTGTTGCCGCTGCATAAACTTAATTTTTAGCACAACCAGAAATGTGCAATCGCTTAAGGCATTACTACAAATACTGTCCATTCGAGTTGGCATTGGTTTATAGAATGAAAGAAGAACTAAAACCACAATATAAAAACATCTATCAAATACTGTAGGTTTCTGCCACAAATTGGTTTTCTCACTGCTCAGTTTTGATTTCAGCGAGGCACAGGGCAGTTCTCTGGCAGGGGAGGGGCTAGATTAATTCACTGAGCATGTGCAATTGTGATGTATCTGGCGTCCAGTGACCCAGACAGAAACCTTCAGAATAACAAATATGATTAATTTTTACAAATGAGAGATAAGCGTTATGTTATTATATTAATTCATGCAAGGTGGGTAATTTGCTTAAATAATTTGATCTTTACCTTACATGGGACTGTTAATAATTTTCTATTTCAAAAAAATGTAGCGTAGGATTTCCTGTAACTTTAATTTGTTACATGATGTTGGTTTTTACCATTTTTTTTGTTTTTTTGTTTGTTTTATTGTGACGGTTTTTTTTTTTTTTTTTTTTGTTTTTTAGGCGTTTTTTTTGTTTTTTTGGGTGTTTTTTTTTGTTTTGTCCCATTATGTTCTTTTTCCTCTGTATTGAAGTTTAGAATTAACACCCCAACATTTTCCTGTTTTCTGATAGTGAAATGAAGACAATGTTTAAATCTTAAGCCATAATATTCACTGTGTTTTTAATGTTGTTCAAGGTCCCTGTGAATCCATCTCCAACAGAGAGTGTAATGTCTATGAGCTTGCAGGCCCGGTGTTGAAGAATTCAAACTAATACCGCTACGCATTGAAAGGACAATCAGCTCTGTCGGGGTGAGGGGTAGGACCAGTTTTAAATCCAAAGATGAAAATAGGGATGTATCGTTAAGGAGAGGTATAACCTAGCCCAATACAGCTAAAGGGAAAATTATACTCGTGTAGTAACGCTTTCATTACATCTGTTTGCTAGTGTCAGAGATAGAGTGTCAGCGACACGGACTGGAGGAGGATCATAAAGAGAACATTTTTTTTTGACATCAGTGTTTCTTCTTTTTTACCCAAAAATATATCAGGAGCCAAAGTAGTTTTCGTCCCCAGTTTGTTAGACTAAAGCTGGACATAACATCTTGATCGCAAATAATTAATTGGTCTTAAATTTGCATGATTCCAAATACATAGGACACTAAAGTCAAAAAAATTGCTCCTTTATAATAGAACAAAATCTAAAGTTTGTGACGTAGAATATGGTGTTCCGTATAGCTTCTCTTTGGGACAAAAATAAGCAAAATTTTAATTTCACACGTAATTATAACATGTTTGTTTTTTTCCACAGAAAAAGGGAAGTCAAAAGGATTCTGGGAAAAAATCCTATCCCATCACATTTTAGATCTTTAGAAACATTACTTTTGGCTTTGAAGGCATTTTAATGGGAGTCTGAAAGGCTGAATCTTTGGTGTTTTGGTGGACTTTCAAGGTTAAGAAATGGTGTGCCTTTTATACTACATGTGTAAATCTGGTCGAAAGAAAGTTTAAGACCAGTTGTCTTCTGTCGTCATTTATTCTGCAAAAAAAAAAAAAAAAACTAGTTGAAGTAGATTTTACTGGTAATGGCTTTGAGCATCACGTAAAACATTTATTCTTTATATTCTATTCATCTATTTTTGTTGTTTAAGTAGCGGGGGGACTGGAAGTCTGCATAAAAGAGCGTTAGATATTGCACAAAACAAAGACGCTTATCTACCGTTTTTATATGGGATCAGGAAAAGCGATTCCAAAAAGATTTGGAAGTGGTGCAGCCCCCACAAAAGCGCTTAAACCCATGCTAACCGATATGCATCAAGTAGTTGGGTTCTACACACATGGTTACGGGCAAAACACGCATATTGAATCTCCCTGTATGTTCCACGATGCCCAAGTATGATCAAACAGCCCTCTAATTGTGCCAGCAACAGGGGGATCTGGAAGCTGTATGTGTTTACTTGATCGGGGCATAGCTAAAGTAATTATTCAAGAGTAGACTTTAATTCAAGGGGCTTCTTCAAATCCACCACCAAAAAGTCAAAATTTATGTAATTTTATTTAATTTAGTTTTACAAATCTAAAGTATTTTGGGCACTGATGAACTTGGACATGTCGGTGCATTTAAATCCTTATAAAATAATATAGTTACACAGGAATAGTTACAGGAGGACCACAGGGATTGGCAGTTACAGTTAAGGGGATTGACAGTTGCAGTTAAAAGGAATGGGCTGTTGCAGCTGCATTTAAAGCAATATTCACCAGTCCTTTTCATTGGTTTTGTAGATGATCTGTTTCTTATTGTTATTGCCCTATAAATGGCATTGTTTTTTATACTGTTATGTAAATTTACATTATTGTAAAAAGGTGTGTTTTGTACTTAATATTAAAGGGAAATAAAGTCTCCAGGACAAAAATTTTTCCAATTAGGACAGAGTACAGGCAATCACAAAGAATCAACAAGCTGTTTTCATCTTTCCCTTTGCTGAGAGCTGCTGGATGGATGTAATACACAGCTATACCCTACCCCCTAGCAGCTGACAGACAATCAATGTTTACAGCTCAGAGATCCACTCTCTCTGGACACAGAATATGGATTCGCGTGTGGGTTTTTACATATTAAATGCGCTGTCCCTTAACAATGATTATTCTTTTGGATTTCATAAAAAAAGAAAAAAAATTGATTTTTGCTGTTTATTACTTAGCTAGAATGGATGTAAGAAACAAATATTAAAGGACATTAAACTCAGTCCAGGGTGAACCACTGTAATCACCCCTGGGTTCCTTTCCCAAACTCGAGATACTAGCTAAAGTTTATGTACTTTCACCTTACGTTTCTGTGTGCCACAGCTCTCACTTTCCCATTCGCGATTTCCGGCCAATGAGAAGATGCGCTCTGTCACAGGACGCCCTGTGTGAGGTCGTGGGAAATAAGGCAACCAGGCCACACAAGCTCTTTTACAATTTTTTGAAAGGAGCTTTATTTAATACACAAAGTATAAGCACAACCCATATCGTACAAGCAAGCACTGTCCTTGGGTGTTGGGAGGCTCCACTTCTCTCCGGGCTCCACTGCCTTGGCTCCAAACTGAGTGGGCTGCTGCTGGATTTCTTGGTCTGATTCTGCCTTCCTGGATCCTGGGTCCCTTTATCTCAAGCTAAGGGGCAGGGTAGTGGTGTACAGCTCAGAGAAGATTGCTAGGCAATCCTAAGCATGTGGTCCTAGCTCGTTCTGATTAGTGGGGGGGTAAGGATGCTATTTTATTCCCACAATTCCCTTTAAATGTAAATGAGCAACCTTCAACCAGCAGCCAATCATCCGGCTTGTTGAGCAGCAGACCAATCAGCAATTACTTATCTCATTCCAGCTACCCAGACTTTGGGTCTACCAGGCTAAATAATTTACGACAGGCAATCCCCTGGAGTTTACCCATTGAGCCATCTTGTGGGCAAGGACTAACTGCATTTATTCCCAACAGTGGTGTTGATGACTGAACAGTTGACATATATGCTACACAGGGTATAACACTGGGAGAGGGGGTGCCTAGATAAACAATGTTGTATTATTTATTAAGGACTAAGCACCATCTCTTCCTTAATAGAATGCATATTAAAGTATTAAAGACCCCCTGGTGCTCCATCATAACCCTCCCCACCACAACAGTGAACCTGCCAGTGGCCTACTACAAAGGCTACTTACGCCTCACTGTCAAAAGAGTCTCTACTGGTCATCCTGTTTGAGGGGCCATCTGCATTTTTTGGCTGTTGGCTGCCTCTGCGGTACTGCGATAGTAAAGTTGTAAGGCTTGTAGGGATAAGCTCCATCTTAACAAGCGTGCTGTTTTCCCCAGCTACATGATTGAGCAGGTGAGTGAAATTATGGTCCATTGTGACAACCGTAAAACTCATATGATAGGGTTAAGTTTTTGCAGTGCCCAGACTACTGCCAGGCATGTTTTTCCACTGTTGCCTAGGCTACCTCCCGGTCTAGTAATTGATGTCTAAGGAAAGCAACTGGAAGTCCTTCCCTGAGTCATTGATTTGCTTAAAACACTCTAGTCCATAGCGGTAGAGGCATACGGTGCCGATAAATCGTTTTGGGTAATTCTGGGGGCAGGCAAGTACAGGGGCATGGTGAGAGCGCATTTAGGATTGTAAAAGAGCATCACATTTGGTTATCCAATTCACATGGGCGTGGAAGGTTCTTTTTGGTCAAGTCTGTCAATGATTTTGCCATAGGCACTGAAATTAGGAACAAATTTACAATAATATCCTCAGTCCAGAAAAGGCTTAACACCTGCTTTTTAGTGTGGGGAATGGGCCACAAATTTATGTCCTCAGATTCGGTGGTTCTGGGCACACATTTTCCCTCCCCCGATGCGGGTGTGTCTAATTACTGCACCTTTGCCATAATTATCTGACACTTTCAGGCAAACTGCCTTCTTTATTCCATCTAGAACTATCCTAAGTGTTACATTGTTCCTCCCATGTGTTACTGTAGGATAGCAATATAATTAAATATGTACATGCAAATCCTTGGCATCTTAACAACCTGTCTACTAATGTTGAAAGGGTGTTGAGCATATTCATCCAAATGACATAACGGAAACTCTTACAGACCTTACAGACTCTTTATCATCACAAGGGGTGGTGATGAAGGCCTGCGACCGTTCCCAGCATCATTGTTAAGGGGATCTGCCAGTAACCCTACTAATGTCCAAAGTAGTCACCTGTAGCATCAGGGGACTTGTAAACATGTAGTATGTTCAATGATAAGCATTAGAGATAATACAGAGAAGTCTATCATTGTCTTTATTATATAGTATATATCAGTCTATCATTGTAACATTACAACATACATTCCCTTTTAAATTGTGAGACCAATTAAAAATCATGGTGCAGTAAAACCTTATAGTACTATATGGGAATGAGAGGAGGTCTGCTATAGATAGTGTTACTGTATGGGAATGGAAGGAGGTCTGCTATAGATAGTGTTACTGTATGGGAATGAGAGGAGGTCTGCTATAGATAGTGTTACTGTATGGGAATGACAGGAGGTCTGCTATAGATAGTGTTACTGTATGGGAATGAGAGGAGGTCTGCTATAGATAGCGTTACTGTATGGGAATGACAGGAGGTCTGCTATAGATAGTGTTACTGTATGGGAATGACAGGAGGTCTGCTATAGAAAGTGTTACTGTATGGGAATGACAGGAGGTCTGCTATAGATAGTGTTACTGTATGGGAATGAGAGGAGGTCTGCTATAGATAGTGTTACTGTATGGGAATGAGAGGAGGTCTGCTATAGATAGTGTTACTGTATGGGAATGAGAGGAGGTCTGCTATACTGTAGATAGTTTTACTGTATGGGAATGACAGGAGGTCTGCTATACTGTAGATAGTGTTATTGTATGGGAATGAGAGGAGGTCTGCTATACTGTAGATAGTGTTACTGTATGGGAATGACAGTAGTCTGTAAAATACCTCAGTAGCCCTGAATGTGGAGTTCCTGGTCTGTTATATAAATCTTGGTAGCCCATGTATTAAGGGTAACTTTAGAAAGGGTTATGCTAGTTACACTAAAAACAGCTGGTGAAGTCATAAAGTGGTAATTAATTGTTATTACTCTTTTTTATTTCATCTAAATCTTAATTACTTCCCCTTTAATTACATGATAATAACTTTATACACTGTGAACGGAAACCACTGACTTCGCCCCCTTTTTTCCGTCTCTGTGGTTGTTTCTGTTTTCTGTGCCCTCATTCTTCATATTAAGATGTGTATCAGTTTATTCTGATCTATTCCAGTATAAGACGTATCAGAGACAAACCATCATACGATTATAATCTTATTACAATAGCACAAAATAATGAAAATGTAAAGTTTTAATATTTGAAGGTGAACTAACGTAAAAACAGAAAATGCTTTGCATTAACTATATAAATGTTAAAATTTTACATGAATTAAAATATCTGTTTAATTATGTGGGTAACCCCCAGAGTGATACATACAGATGCATAGTACACATGTTCAGTGAATCCTCTGTGCCCCTTCTCCGCCCATGTTTTTCCAATCTTGCATCGTCAAACGTTGGTGACCCTGTGTGAATTGTATTCTCAGTTTTATGGTCTTATCGGAGTGGAGTGGTACCTGGCAGGAGCGTAACTACTACCAGGGGAGCAACCGCAGTGGGGCCCGGGAAACAAAGGGGGCCCCATCTTATATGACAGATATAGCTTCCTCCCAGAAAACCACTATGGATGAAGCATGGATAGGGGCCCCATCATAGCTTTGCTGGGGGGCCCAGTGATTCCTAGTTACATCAGAGATGGTTTTTACATTTTGGTTTAACAATTCACCTCCGACTCTGCCATGGACATTTCTATCCACAAACTGACGCTCACTGGATATCTTCTATTTTCCTTACCATTCCCTGTAAACCCTAGAGATGGGTGTGCGTGAACAACCATGTCACAATCAAAGCCACTTACATCCCCTTTATTTCCCATTCTGATGACCTTTTTGACCTTGTGAAGCAGTCTTCACAATATCTAGATGTCTTAAAGGGTAACTCAAGCCTTAAAAAAAACTAAATATTTTTAGAAGCATTACCCTCCAAAACCCCACTTGCGTTTTAATCTCACCTTTCTCCGACGCTCCCACTTGATCCCTCGCCGCGTCCTTCTCGTCTTCCTGGTAATGGCTGTCAGTCAGGAACGCAAATGTGATGTCACAGCCAATGGCTGACTGCCATTTCTGAACATGCTGCTTCTGAACACGCTCGTAACCAGCTCAGAAAAGGCGAGAACGAGGCAACGAGGGGTCAGCTTCTTGTAGGTGGGAGCATCGGAGAAAGGTGAGATTAAACTGCAAGTGGGGTTTTGGGGGGTAATGCTTCTAATTTTTTTTTTTTTTTTAAGCTGGAGTTGCCCTTTAATGCTTTCAGTTGCCGCCATGTGATTGGCCGATTAGCTAATAGTGTTAACCAAAAAAAAAAAAGTGTAACACGTTAAATTGCCAATGAGTGTGTGTGTTTTTATAGATTTTTTTCACAATGGTTAGCTCTGAGCTCACCTTTTACTCCCAAAAAACTTTATGTTAATGTTTCGTTGCTGAACAGAGAACCTTCATCAGAATCAATATTCTCATACATTATAAATATTATACAATGTATGAAAGATATAAAAGCTGTTATAAATATATAATAAACAAAGGCTTCGAGGCACAGGAAAAGTATTACACCCAGTGGGGTAGTGGCGCATGCAAACTAAGACAGGTTATAATAACAACAAAAGAGAAAACGGGAATGCAGCACACACTATCAGGGCTATTCAATAAAAGGTCTTATCGTTTAAAATGGTGTTAATTTTGCCCCAACCTATCAGATGTTAGCTTTCAAATGTTAAACAAGATCTGATTGGTTGGGGCAAAATTAGCACCATTTTAAACGATAAGACCTTTTATTGAATCTCTCTCTCTCTCTGTCTCTCTCTCTCTGTCTCTCTCTCTCTCTCTCTCTCTCTCTATACAAAAGTATATACACGCCCTTCATTAAGTAGCAGTTAATGCATTGGGGTCTAGCACTGGACACAAATAGTTTAAAAACATTTTAAAAACATGTCATTCTGCACTGTGACAGTTGACAGGCGAGGGTATGATAGACTTTGACACTAAGTATGACTGTGTATGGAGGGCTGCACTGGCTGTTTGACTATAAATGAGTAGATTTCTTATGTTTTTTTCTGTATATTTGTTTTTTAAATGTTTTTAAACTATTTGTGTCCTGTGCTAGACCCCAATGCATTAGCTGCTATTTAATAAAGGGCGTGTATTTTTTTACTGTGTATCTTTGACATTACTTGACACCTAGAGAATCCACTGAGCATGTGCGATGAGGTATCTGGGTCAGTGACCCATTCTGTACTAGCCATAAACCTGCAGAATGTAAAAGGCATGGGAAGCAGCCCCCTGGAAGGATATATTCCCCTTTAAGGCTGCCTGGCCCTCTTCACTTTGTGTTTGGCTCCTTTCACAGCATTACTTGCTCTTTATAAAATTAGCAAAAATAAAAAGAGGGACCAGAGGACATAAAGACAAATATTTCCTTCCAGGAATGCAGAGGAGCAGGTAATTATTGTTAAAATAGCATTTTGGGGTACTACTTCCGGGAAAAATAATTCTTAAGGAGGGTGAGCATGATTTCCCACAATAACTGCTGATCAGCGTTCAAAGATATTGCAGATATATATATAGAGAGAGATAGATAGAGATACAGATATTTATATAAAGATATTTAGATACAGATATGTATATAGATACAGATATGTATATAGATAGAGATACAGATATGCATTTAGAGATTCAGATATGTATATAGATTATCTATATACATCTGAATCTTTATATGCATATCGGTATCTCTATATATACATATCTGTATCTCTATCTATATACATATCTGTATCTATCTATAATAGATAGGTAGAGATACAGATATGTATCTAGATATATAGAGATACAGATATGTATCTAGATATATAGAGATACAGATATGTATATAGGTATATAGAGACACAGATACTGTATGTATATAGAGATACAGATATGAATATAGATATATAAACATACAGATATGTAACTAGATATACAGAGATACAGATACGGATATATAGAGATACATATACAGTATGTATATAGATAGATAAAGATACAGATATGTATATACATATACAGTGATACATATATATTAAATGTGTTTCATTTTAATGTTGTACATTTTACATTTGCAGGGGGAGGAAATTATATCCTTATAATCATTACCATCGTGCTAGTTATAACCTGTGTTGTCCTTTCCATTCTGATCTATTGTCTGACACGTTGTTGTAAAAAAAAAGGTAAGTCTGTATGCATAGTTTATTTATAAAGCGCCACTTGGGGGCCTCAAGGGGAAAGGAGATCCCTGCCCCACAGAGCTTACAATCTAGTTAGGTGGGTAACATACAGATACAAAGGAAAGAGTAGAAGTGCAGTAGTGAGGCTCATGCAGTACAAATAAAAAAAACTTATACCGTGCTGGTTACCATATAGGTAGGTTTAAGGCGAAAGGAAGCAGTATGAGTGGAGGGGTCTGTACAGGAGCTGGTTCTGGGATGAGCGGAGGGTACGGACAGGAACATATGGGGAGACTAGAGAGAAAGGATTAAGGTGAGAGGAAGCAGTGTGAGTGGGGGGTCTGTATAGGAGATGTTCTGTGATGAGGGAGTGAGGTACGGACAGGAACATATGGGGAGACTAGAGAGAAAGGATAAGGTGAGAGGAAGCAGTGTGAGTGGGGGTCTGTACAGGAGATGGTTCTGTGATGAGCGGAGGGTACGGACAGGGACATATGGGGAGACTAGAGAGGAAGGTTTAAGGTGAGAGGAAGCAGTGTGAGTGGGGGTCTGTACAGGAGATGTTCTGTGGATGGAGCGGGGGTACGGACAGGAACATATGGGGAGACTAGAGAAAGGATTAAGGTGAGAGGAAGCAGTGTGAGTGGGGGGTCTGTACAGGAGATGGTTCTGTGATGAGCGGAGGGTACGGACAGGAACATATGGGAGACTAGAGAAAGGATTAAGGTGAGAGGAAGCAGTGTGAGTGGGGGTTCTGTACAGGAGATGGTTCTGTGATGAGCGGAGGGTAGGACAGGAACATATGGGAGACTAGAGAGAAAGGATTAAGGTGAGAGGAAGCAGTGTGAGTGGGGGGTCTGTAAGGAGATGGTTCTGTGATGAGCGGAGGGTACGGACAGGACATATGGGGAGACTAGAGAGAAAGGATTAAGGGAGAGGAAGCAGTGTGAGTGGGGGGTCTGTACAGGAGATGGTTCTGTGGATGAGCGGAGGGTATCGGACAGGACATATGGGGAACTAGGAGAAAGGATTAGGTGAGAGGAAGCAGTGGGTGGGGGGTCTGTACGAGATGGTTCTGTGATGAGCGGAGGGTCGGACAGGACATATGGGGAGACTAGAGAGAAAGGATTAAGGGAGAGGAAGCAGTGTGAGTGGGGGTCTGTACAGGAGATGGTTCTGTGATGAGCGGAGGTAGGTAGGAAGGACATATGGGAGACTAGAGAGAAAGGATTAAGGTGAGAGGAAGCAGTGTGAGTGGGGGGTCTGTACAGGAGATGGTTCTGTGATGAGCGGAGGTACGGACAGGGACATATGGGGAGACTAGAGAGAAAGGATTAAGGTGAGAGGAGCAGTGTGAGTGGGGGTCTGTACAGGAGATGGTTCTGTGATGAGCGCGAGGGTACGGACAGGAACATATGGGGAACTAGAGAGAAAGGATTAAGGTGAGAGGAAGCAGTGTGAGTGGGGGTCTGTACAGGATGGTTCTGTGATGAGCGGAGGGTACGGACAGGAACATATGGGGAGACTAGAGAGAAAGGATTAAGGTGAGAGGAAGCAGTGTGAGTGGGGGGTCTGTACAGGAGATGGTTCTGTGATGAGGGAGGGTACGGACAGGAACATATGGGGAGACAGAGAGAGAGAAAGATTAAGGGAGAGGAAGCAGTGTGAGTGGGGGGTCTGTACAGGAGATGGTTCTGTGATGAGCGGAGGGTACGGACAGGAACATATGGGGAGACTAGAGAGGAAGGATTAAGGTGAGAGGAAGCAGTGTGAGTGGGGGGTCTGTACAGGAGATGGTTCTGTGATGAGCGGAGGGTACGGACAGGAACATATGGGAGACTAGAGAGAAAAGGATTAAGGTGAGAGGAAGCAGTGTGAGTGGGGGGTCTGTACAGGAGATGGTTCTGTGATGAGCGGAGGGTACGGACAGGACATATGGGGGAACTAGAGAGAAAGGATTAAGGTGAGAGGAAGCAGTGTGAGTGGGGGGTCTGTACAGGAGATGGTTCTGTGATGAGCGGAGGGTACGGACCGGGACATATGGGGAACTAGGAGAAAGGATTAAGGTGAGAGGAAGCAGTGTGAGTGGGGGGGGCTGTTAGGAGATGGTTCTGTGATGAGCGGAGGGTACGGAACAGGACATATGGGGAGACTAGAGAGAAAGGATTAAGGTGAGAGGAAGCAGTGTGAGTGGGGGGTCTGTACAGGAGATGGTTCTGTGATGAGCGGAGGGTACGGACAGGGACATATGGGGAGACTAGAGAGAAAGGATTAAGGTGAGAGAGGAAGCAGTGTGAGTGGGGGGTCTGTACAGGAGATGGTTCTGTGATGAGCGGAGGTACGGACAGGAACATATGGGGAGACTAGAGGAGGAAGGATTAGGTGAGAGGAAGCAGTGTGGAGTGGGGGTCTGTAAGGAGAGGTTCTGTGAGAGCGGAGGGTACGGACAGGAACATATGGGGGACTAGAGAGAAAGGATTAAGGTGAGAGGAAGCAGTGTGAGGGGGGTCTGTTAAGGAGATGGTTCTGTGATGAGCGGAGGGTACGGACAGGAAAATATGGGGAGACTAGAGAGAGAAAGGATTAGGTGAGGAAGGAAGCAGTGTGAGTGGGGGTCTGTACAGGAGATGGTTCTGTGATGGGAGCGAGGGTACGGACAGGGACATATGGGGAGACTAGAAGGTATTAAGGTGAGAGGAAGCAGTGTGAGTGGGGGGCTGGTCTACAGGAGATGGTTCTGTGATGAGCGGAGGGTACGGACAGGAACATATGGGAGACTAGAGAGAAAGGATTAAGGTGAGAGGAAGCAGTGTGAGTGGGGGTCTGTACAGGAGATGGTTCTGTGATGAGCGGAGGGTACGGACAGGACATATGGGGAGACTAGAGAGAGAAAGGATTAAGGTGAGAGGAAGCAGTGTGAGTGGGGGGGTCTGTACAGGAGTGGGTTCTGTGATGAGCGGAGGGTACGGACAGGAACATATGGGGACTTAGAGAGAAAGGATTAAGGTGAGAGGAAGCAGTGTGAGTGGGGGTCTGTACAGGAGATGGTTCTGTGATGAGCGGAGGGTACGGACCGGAGACATATGGGGACTAGAGAGAAAGGATTAAGGTAGAGGAGAGAAGCAGTGTGAGTGGGGGTCTGTACAGGAGATGGTTCTGTGATGAGCGGAGGGTACGGACAGGACATATGGGGAGACTAGAGAGAAAGGATTAAGGTAGAGGAAGCAGTGTGAGTGGGGTCTGTACAGGAGATGGTTCTGTGATGAGCGGAGGGTACGGACAGGGACATATGGGGAACTAGAGAGAAAGGGATTAAGGTGAGAGGAAGCAGTGTGAGTGGGGGTCTGTACAGGAGATGGTTCTGTGATGAGCGAGGAGGGAGGAGGAACAATATGGGCGAGACTAGAGAGAAAGGATTAAGGTGAGAGGAAGCAGTGTGAGTGGGGGGTCTGTACAGGAGATGGTTCTGTGATGAGCGGAGGGTATCGGCAGGAACATATGGGGAGACTAGAGAGAAAGGATTAAGGTGGAGGAAGCAGTGTGAGTGGGGGTCTGTACAGGAGATGGTTCTGTGATGAGCGGAGGGTACGGACAGGAACATATGGGGAGACTAGAGAGAAGGATTAAGGTGAGAGGAAGCAGGTGAGTGGGGGGTCTGTACAGGAGATGGTTCTGTGATGGCGGAGGGTAACGGACAGGAACATATGGGGAGACTAGAGAGAGAGGTTAAGGTGAGAGGAAGCAGTGTGAGTGGGGGGTCTGTACAGGAGATGGTTCTGTGATGAGCGGGAGGGTACGGACAGGAACATATGGGGAGACTACAGAGAGAAAGGATTAAGGTGAGAGGAAGCAGTGTGAGTGGGGGGTCTGTACAGGAGTGGTTCTGTGATGAGCGGAGGGTACGGACAGGGACATATGGGGAGACTAGAGAGAAGGATTAAGGTGAGAGGAAAGCATTGTGAGTGGGGGTCTGTACAGGAGTGGTTCTGGATGAGCGGAGGGTACGGACAGGAACATAGGGGAGGACTAGAGAAAAGGATTAAGGTGAGAGGAAGCAGTGGTGAGTGGGGGTCTGTACAGGAGTGGTTCTGGATGAGCGGAGGGTACGGAAAACATATGGGGAGCACTAGAGAGCAAGGATTAAGGTGAGAGGAAGCAGTGTGAGTGGGGGGTCTGTACAGGAGATGGTTCTGTGATGAGCGGAGGGTACGGACAGGAACATATGGGGAGACTAGAGAGGATTAAGGTGAGAGGAAGCAGTGTGAGTGGGGGGTCTGTATAGGAGATGGTTCTGTGATGAGCGGAGGGTACGGACAGGAACATATGGGGAGACTAGAGAGAAAGGATTAAGGTGAGAGGAAGCAGTGTGAGTGGGGGGTCTGTACAGGAGATGGTTCTGGGATGAGCGGAGGGTACGGACAGGAACATATGGGGAGACTAGAGAGAAAGGATTAAGGTGAGAGGAAGCAGTGTGAGTGGGGGGTCTGTACAGGACCTGGTTCTGGGATGAGTGGAGGGTACGGACAGGAACATATGGGGAGACTAGAGAGAAAGGATTAAGGTGAGAGGAAGCAGTGTGAGTGGGGGATCTGTACAGGAGATGGTTCTGTGATGAGCGGAGGGTACGGACAGGAACATATGGGGAGACTAGAGAGAAAGGATTAAGGCGAGAGGAAGCAGTGTGAGTGGGGGTCTATACAGGAGATGGTTCTGGGATGAGCGGAGGATACGGACAGGGACATATGGGGAGACTAGAAAGGATTAAGGCGAGAGGAAGCAGTGTGAGTGGGGGCTCTGTACAGGAGATGGTTCTGGGATGAGCGGAGGGTACGGACAGGAACATATGGGGAGACTAGAGAGAAAGGATTAAGGTGAGAGGAAGCAGTGTGAGTGGGGGGTCTGTACAGGAGATGGTTCTGGGATGAGCGGAGGGTACAGACAGGAACATATGGGGAGACTAGAGAGAAAGGATTAAGGTGAGAGGAAGCAGTGTGAGTGGGGGGTCTGTACAGGAGACGGTTCTGTGATGAGCGGAGGGTACGGACAGGAACATATGGGGACACTAGAGAGAAAGGATTAAGGTGAGAGGAAGCAGTGTGAGTGGGGGTCTGTACAGGAGATGGTTCTGTGATGAGCGGAGGGTACGGACAGGAACATATGGGGAGACTAGAAAGGATTAAGGTGAGAGGAAGCAGTGTGAGTGGGGGGTCTGTACAGGAGATGGTTCTGTGATGAGCGGAGGGTACGGACAGGAACATATGGGGAGGCTAGAGAGAAAGGATTAAGGAGAGAGGAAGCAGTGTGAGTGGGGGGTCTGTACAGGAGATGGTTCTGAGATGAGCGGAGGGTACGGGCAGGAACATATGGGAACACTAGAGAGGAAATATAAGGAGGAGCAGCAGGAATTTAAATGTTAGGGGAAAGATTTGGTATAAAATGTGCTGTTTAACGTGGAGCAAGGATTGAGTTTAGCAGGGGAGAGAAGTGGAAAACAGGAAGACATGTAAGTAGTAGGTTACAGTAGTCCAGGCGTGGTAGGATGAGAGCATGCATTAGCATAGTGGTGGTCCGGAGAAAAAAGAACCTGTGTATTTTCATTATATTGCGAAGGAAAAAGTGGCAGGTTTTTTCTACTTAGTTAAGGTGAGGAAAGGAGAGAGAGGAGTCAATAATTACCCCTAGGCAGCGTGCCGATTGGATTGGGGAAATGGGGGGATTGTCAACAGAGATGGAGAAAGATGAGGCAGGACCAGGTTTAGGTGGAAAAACGATTAGTTCAGTTTTAGAAAGATTTAATTTGAGGTAGCATTGAGACATCCAGGAGGAGATGGCAAGGAGGCAGTTGGAGACACGTGATTGGATGTCAGGAGTAAGCGTAGGGGTGGACAAGTAGATTTGTGTATCGTCTGCTTATAAATGATACTTGAAGCCAAAAGAGCTAATGACATCTCCCAAGCAGATAGTGTAGAGGGAGAACAATAAGGGTCCAAAAACAGACCCTGCGGCACCCCCACACTAAAGGTTCGTACACATGTGTGATCGAGGGTCCCAACCTGTGATGCACAATGTGTAGGAACGAACGTTTCGGCCGGTAATCAGTATGTTGTAGGCACTTAATTGCCCAAAACGGACGGTGTATCGTTGACCGACCGACCTGGCGGATCTCCGAATGAACAACCGCTTTGGCCGATAAAGTGTGTACACAAGGGCCGATTATCGGCCAAAACATTTGTTCCTACACATTGTGCATCGCACGTGTGTATGAACCTTTAGAGGAACTGGTGAAGAGGAGTTATTAGCATAAGATACAGAGTAAGTTCTGTCAGAGAGATAGGAAAGGAACCAGGATGCCACTTCAATCCAAATGCCCAAAGAGTAAAGTATCTACATTAGGAGGGAATGATCGACTGTGTGGAAAGCAGAGGAGAGGTCAAGGACAGAGAGGTTTTTAGTGAACACTAGGTCCAGGAAGTGGCCATCCTTGTGAGTACTAGCGTTAGTCCATTTCTGAAGATCGAACAAGGAGGTTAATTGTAGGAAGCGAGAGGGCCAGGAGAGGGAGGAGTCCCCAGATCAGGAGAGTCAGCAGAGAGGAAGAAATATGCCAAGCTTCAAAATCAGAAAGGAATGCAGACGGATTCGCTGTAGACGGCGGTCTGTACACCACAGATACTCATACCGAAGGGGTGCGAGAGCTGAAATGAATGAGCCTCAAAAGATTTAAATAAAAGGTCAGGCAGGGATGTAATTATAGTAAATTGACAGAAGGAGAAAAGTAAAAGTCCAACACCCCCACTACCACCGGAGGAGCGAGGCAAATGGGAAAAGCGGAGCCCACAAAGAGCAAGCGAGGTCTCAATAAGGGCAAGAAGGTGAAAATTATTAGAGCAGAATGATGGATGGTAGATTTGTTAACTAGCAAGCAAACATTAAGCAGAGCACAGGAGAAGGACAGACAAGATGGCGCAATCAGAGGAATAGATAGAAGGTTAAAGGGAAATGAACCATGACAGGGGTCGAGAAGGGGTGTGGTTTTATAATTGGGTGATGCTTTGTCCAGAAGTGGGGTGTGGCTTGTCCTGAAGTGGGAGGGGCTTTATACACATGACTGGTAAATAATTCACACAATAACTGGTAAATGATGCCCACAGTGACTGATATTAGATACCCACAGTGACTGGTAAATGATGCCCAAAATTTTGATTTTGATCAAAAGAATTGCCATTGCCCCAGGCACCTGATGCCAGAAAAAAAAAATTTCTGCCATCAAAACTGCTACCTCCATACAGGGTGCTGCTCTGTAATGTGCTTCACCTTTCTTCATAGAGAGGCGGCTCTGCTGAAGATAGGGCAGACACACTCCGGCAATGTCCTCTCACGCTTCTATGCAGTACTTAAATCCCGTGACAGTCTAGTCATGCCCCTTAATGCACATTGTTATCTGATTGGCTGTTCTGCAGGGAAAAGAAGAAGCCAATCAGGATCCATGCCATGGCAGCACTGTGTGGCTGTAGTGTGGACTGTGATTGGCTGCTTCTTTTACTCCAGATCCGCTATTCGGAGCATGCTGCCAAAAGTAAAGTTTAAAAAGACGGACATTTAGCGGAGATATTGAAATTCCTGCCGGACCTCAGATTTAGCCTTCAAAAAGGATGAATCTGGGAAAATAAGGACGTCTGGAATCCCTACGTATGGGAGCAGTAGGAGGGGGTAGAGAGAAGAGATGGAGAGATAGAGAGTTGGGAGATTGGTGAGGAGGGGTGGACTACAAATATAGTTTAAGGAACATGATACAGAAAACAGTGAGGCCCAGCCTCATTATATATATAATGTTTACCGTGTAGTCGCGGCAATAGAGGCACGCGACCGATTGTACGGTCCCATAGGGAACCGCACAATTGCCTGTGATTTACCAACAAGTAAATCACAACGAATCAGACAAGCATACTGAGCTTGATCCATGTCACTATCGGTCGGTCGGGCGGAAATATCTACTGGTGTGTACCCAGCCTAAAAGTTGAAATTGGATCCTCAGCTTCTTCTGTACTTTATATGAGTTGATCTCCTTGTTAAACTCCAATATACTTAGGATATCTTTACTTTGAATGATCTAGACTTGGGATGATTCTGTCCTGCACAGCAAAAACACCCAGTACAGTTCTAACCCCAGCAAGCACAGCTAACCCCAGCATGTGAGCACGTCCTTGTGTTTTATTGTGTATTACGTAGTGTAACATTATAGAAAATGTTTTAATCTGCCTGTTTAACATAAAACATTTTCCCATCAGTCAATCCTAATGTTTATGTTTTTTTAAAGGAACATTTATGGCAAAATCCCTCGCACAAAGGCAGCCATTACCAGCACCTGAACCAGTGTCTACAGAATTCACCACCGTATATGCAGTTGTTCAGAAACCACCGGTACGGGATGTTACAGCTTAAAGAGACACATTTGTAGGGCAGCCATTAATAATACTGGCAAAACTTCCCCCGTTAGAGATGGACCGGATCTCAGATCTGAACCTGGTTTCATGGCGGATTTCCAAGATCCAGATTTGAGGCGATTTTCCAGAATTCTGCTTTCTGGATTTTTTGGAATCACGTTCATGGTTTTTTTTTTTTTTTACGAATTTTGGAAAATGATCCAGCCACATGTCCCAATACACCAATGGCAGCTATTTTTATCAGTGCTAAACTCTGGGTATAAAAGGCAGATCGACAGGCACTATTTTGTCAGTGTGTTGAAGGGAGTTTAGTGGAGACCTGACAGTGTAGGGTTGGAAAGTGTTTACTTTGTTTTTTTCCATTTATAATGGTTGAGCAAGATTTACAGGGAGATTCAATAAAAGTTCTTATCGTTTAAAATGGTGCTAATTTTGCCCCAAACAATCAGATCTTATTTAGCATTTGAAAGCTAACATCTGATTGGCTGGGGCAAAATTAACACCATTTCTAAAAATAAGAACTTTTATTGAATGTCCCTGTTAATTTTTTATTTTAGTTGCCCTTTAAATAGGGCTGCCTTGGAAATAGAAGTGTTGGTCCGTACGTATGTTTACCTGTGCCGTTGTGGGTATCATTAAGCATTTAAAAGGGCAGAGATAACTTTTTTATGATTGATCAAGATTTCATTTTAGTTGCCCTTTACATAGGGATGCCATGGAAATGGAAGGGTGGGTCAGTAGGTGTGTGTACCTGTGTCTGTGTGGGTATCAGTTTGCATTTATGAGTGTTAAAGTAACTTTTTAATTACTTTTTTGACTTTAGTTACCCTTTAAATAGGGCTGTTAATAATATAAGAAGATAAGAATATTAATGTAATAACCAGTGAATGAGAAATAGAAAGAACTGGGACTTTTTACGGATTAAAAAAAAAAAAAAAAAATAAACAGCCCAAAAATATATATATATATATATATATATATATATATATAATTTTTTTTTTTATAAGTCAGAATAAAGTGAATTTAATTATTTTGCCATTTCAACACAGTAATAATAAAAAGGATACTTAACTTCTTTTTCTTGCCAGACGACATTAATGATACAAGGCCTCTGCCTCTTAAGGTCCAACTACTGTCTCTGGATGACCAAAACAGTGGTCTAGATGCCAAAACGCCACACCAGCCGACACTGTAGCCCCTCCATTATAGTGCGCTAGCGGTGCTGTATGTGCTTGGTGCCCATTGGGAAGGCATCATTTCCCTTGTGCAGGAGACACCTGGCCATGTAGTGCTGCCTTCCAAAATTCCCCATTTTAATGAAAACCCGCCTTTTCTAGACTCTATGGGGGAGATTTAATATACATAAAATAAGGGTAAAAACCACATTATCTCAATGTCACGTGTGGGTTTTACACTGATTCCAGGGCACTGCGCTGTTTCCAAACGATCCAATTTTCAAAGTGTTAAGTTTTACGCTATCTTGTAGCGCGAAAAGTAACACTGAGTTGGATCGGGTCTTTAAACCTTCTTACCTTTACGTGATCCCGCAATGCAATACTGGACATAATCTCATTTATGCAATCACGTTTACGTCCAGTATCGAATCGCGGGATAGCGCAAAGGTAAGTAGAGAATGTTTTTAATATTGAATCTCCCCGTTTATGTAGAACTTTTACACAAGATTCTGGAAAAAGCAATGGATCATCGAATATCCGGTTCCGATACGATTTTTCGAAATATTTAGAATTTTTGATATTTGAAGAAAGCAGAAGGTGGGTGCACACAATTACGAGCGCTCCCAAAGCCAAAAAAATGTTCACTGTGGGTCTCACGATCGTTCCAAAATGTCTAAACGTTTCCCTTGGCCCTGCTTGTGTCCCTGTAATTAAAGTATAGGGAGTAGAAGTGGACCCAAATTTGAACCTGGTTCCGAAGCGGATTTCACAAATCCACCAGAACTCAGGATTTCTGACTTTTTCGTATTTTTCTGAACCGCGGAACTACTTTTGAAAATGTTTCGAAAATACTGTGCCAAATGCCAAAAACAACAAGCACATGAAGTTTCCGGTACCGGTACCAGATTGTGGCCATTGATGCTGGTTCCCCAGACCATTTGCCAGGTCCATGAGCCATTTATAGTAAGTTATCATTGCTATTTACACCTTTATTTTCTAAAAAAAATTCCCATTAACTTTAATGGTTCTGAAAATCCACAAATCCTCTTTTGGAAGTTCGGATATCTCTATCCACCGTATTAAATGAGCCCAAAAGTGTAAAGCAATGCAGAATTGTTAAACCTTAATAAATTCCATGGTCTGTTTAATGTAATTAGGAGGAATTTTAGATTTCTTAGCATAGTGAAATACTAATATATGCCAAAAGGATCCCAGAAAAACCCAATACCATGGTAATTACCTATTTCCCCAATGTCCCTGAATGGCTGTATTACTCTTTATCCATACCCAACTGTTTGCCGAGAACTTTCCTTCTTCCATGAAAGACGAAACTCGGTAATTACCATTAGAGGGGATCAGAACTGACGAGTTTAGAGATTTCGCAGAACCGAAAATCCGATCCGATCCAGATTGAAGTAAATTTTTTCGTGATTTTTTTTTTTTTTTACCCTTTTTGATCTCCACTTTTGACTTTTTTGAAAGTCCGAAAATTTCAATTCTGAAGGTTCCACTTCACAACTAGTTCCACTTCAAAGCTAGCTTGGTTAAGAAATAGGGATTTGTCTCCACTTTAGTTAGACAATATTATCTCAATAGCAAAAGAAAGAGATATCTTTATAACCATAACATGTCTAAGTGCTGTTGGAAGGCTTAGTTCAGTAGCCGCATGCAGCCCAACCAGATAAAACAAATCCGGGGGATGAGTCAAAAAGTGTCCCAGTTACTGGCTTGGGTGTGCGGATAGTGTAGCCTTCAGCTTGCGCCAGGTTGTGTACCACTGGCATTTTGCATCCTCTGTATTGTGCGCATGGAGAGTTAAAGAACTTGCCTATTGGCCCATGGAGAGGGGGTCAGTTGTGCATCTGAATAAGCTTCTGTCCTTCCTTTATAGACAATTGATGGGGGGACTGATTTCTAGCAAAGTGGAAAGATAAACCGGTAATACCAGATAGGGCCAAATTTATTAACCCTCGGTATCAGAAGGTTCTGATACCGTGGGTTATCGTAAAAGTATGACCATTCGGAAGTACAGCACCATGCGATAGTATACTACGGCAATTGTATTGAATGGCAATTGTGGCACAATTACGATTGTAATTGTGCCGCTGCTAACTTAATTTTTCAGCCACAACCAGAAATGTGCAATCGCTTAAGGCCTTAATAAATACTGTCCATTGAGTTGGCATGGTTTATAGAATGAAAGAAGAACTAAAACCAAAATATAAAACATCTATAAATACTGTAGGTTTCTGCAACAATTGGTTTTCTCACTGCTCAGTTTTGATTTCAGAGAGGACACAGGGCAGTTTCTCTGGCAGGGGGAGGGGCTAGATAATTCACTGAGCATGTGCAATTGTGTATCTGGGTCAGTGACCCAGAAACCTTCAGAATAACAAATACTGATAATTTTACAAATGAGAGATAAAGCTTTATGTTATTATATAATTCATGCAAGGTAATTTGCTTAAATAATTTGATAATTTACCTTTACATGGACTGTTAATAATTTTCTATTTCAAAAAAATGTAAGCGTAGGATTTCCTGTAACTTTAATTTGTTACCTGATGTGGTTTCTTTCTTTTTCCTCTGTCTTCAGTTTAGAATTAAACACCCCAACATTTTCCTGTTTTCTGATAGTGAAATGAAACAATGTTAAATCTTAAGCCATAATATTCACTGTTTTTTTTACTGATGTGTTCAAGGTCCCTGTGAATCCATCTCCAACAGAGAGTGTAACTGTCTATGAGCTTGCAGGCCCGGTGTTGAAGAATTCAAACAATACCGCTACGCATTGAAAGGACAATCAGCTCTGTCGCGGGTGAGGGGTAGGACAGTTCTTACATTCCAATAGATAAAATTATGGATGTATCGTTAAGGAGATGTATCACCTAGCCCAATACAGCTAAAGGGAAATTATACTCGTGTAGTAACGCCTTCATTAACATATGTTTGCTAGTGTCAGAGATAGAGTGTCAGCGACACTGACTGGAGGAGGATCCATAAAGAGTAACATTTTTTTTTTACATCATTGTCTTATTCTTATACAATATATCAGGAGCAAAGTAGTTTTCGATCCCCAGTTTGTTAGACTAAAGCTGGACATACACTCTTTGATCGCAAATTCATTAATCTGGTCTTAAATTTGCATGATTCCAAATACATAGGAACACTAAAGTCAAAAATTGCTCCTTATAATAGAAAAAATCTAAAGTTTGTGACTTAGAATATGGGTTTCCGTATAGCTTCTCTTTGGACAAAAATAAGCAAAAATTTAATTTTCACACTATAACATTATAACATGTTTGTTTTTTTCCACAGAAAAAGGGAAGTCAAAAGGATTCTGGGAAAAATCCTATCCCATCACATTTTATATCTTTAGAACATTTACTTTTGGCTTTGAAGGCATTTTAATGGAGTCTGAAAGCTGAATCTTTGGTGTTTTTGGTTGACTTTTCAAGGTTAAGGAAATGGTGTTCCTTTTATACTACATGTGTAAATATGGTACGAAAGAAAGTTTAAAGACCAAGTTGTCTTCTGTAGTCATTTATTCTGCAAAAAAAAAAAAAAAAACTAGTTGAAGTAGATTTTACTGTTAATGGCTTTGAGCATCACGTAAAACATTTATTCTTATATATTCTATTCATCTATTTTTGTTGTTTAAGTAGCGGGGACTGGACGTCTGCAATAAAAGAGCGTTAGATATTGCACAAAACAAAGACGCATTATCTACCGTTTTTATATTGGATCAGAAAAGCTGCTTCCAAAAAGATTTGGAAGTGGTGCAGCCCCCACAAAAAGAGCTTTAAACCCATGCTACCCGATATTGCATCAAGTAGTGTGGGTTCTACACACATGTTACGGGCAAAACAAGCATATTGAATCTCCCTGTATGTTCCACAGCTGCCCAAGCTATGATCAAACAGCCTCTAATTGTGCCAGCAACAGGTGGATCTGGACGCTGTATGTGTTTACTTCATCGGGGCATAGCTAAAAGTAATTATTCAATAGTATACTTTAATTCTAAGTCTTCTTCTTCAAATCCACCACCAAAAGTCAAATTTATGTAATTTTATTTTAATTTAGTTTTACAATCTAAAAGTATTTTGGGCACTGATGAACTTGGACATTTCGGTGCCTTTAAATCCTTAAAATAAATTATATTACACAGGAATAGTTACAGGAGACCACAGGGATTGGCAGTTACAGTTAAGGGGATTGACAGTTGCAGTTAAAAGGAATTGGCTGTTGCAGCTGCATTTAAAGCAATATCACAGTCCTTTTTCATTGGTTTTGTATGATCTGTTTTTTATTGTTATTGCTATAAATGTCATTTTTTTTTATACTGTTATGTAAATACATTATTGTAAAAAGGTGTGTTTTGTACTTAATATTAAAGGGAAAATAAAGTCTCCAGGCAAAATTTTTCCATTAGACAGAGTACAGTCAATCACAAAGAATCAACAAGCTGTTTCTCATCTTTCCCTTTGCTGAGGCTGCTGGATGATGTAATACACTAGCTATAGCCCTACCCCCTAGAAGCTGACAGACAATCATGTTACAACTCAGAGATCCCCCCTCTCTCTGACACAGAATATGGATTTCAGCGTGTGGTTTTTTTACATACTTAAATGCTCCTGTCCCTAACAATGATATATTCTTTTGGATTTCATAAAAAAAGAAAAAAAATTGATTTTTGCTGTTTATTACTTAGCTAGCATGGATGTAAGAAACAAAATATTAAAGGACAATTAAACTCAGTATCCAGGGTGAACTGCACTGTCATCACCCCTGGGTTCCCTTTCCAACTCGAGATTTACTTAGCTAAAGTTTATTTACTTACCTAAAGTTTCCTTTGTTCCACCGCTCTCACTTTCCCATTCGCGATCCGGCCAATGAGAAGATGCGCTTGTCACAGGACGCCCTGTGTGAGGTCGTGGGAAATAAGGCAAACCAGGCCACACAAGCTCTTTTACAATTGAAGGAGCTTTATTAATACACACAAGTATCAAGCACAACCATATCGTACCAAGCAAGCACTGTCCTTGGGATGTCTGGGCTCCACTCTCTGGGCTCCACTGCCTTGGCTCCAAACTGCTGGGCTGCTGCTGGATTTTCTTGGTCTGATTCTGCCTTCCTGGCTCCTGGGTCCCTTTATCTCAAGCTAAGGGGCAGGGTAGTGGTGTACAGCTCAGAGATGCTAGGCACTGCCTAAGCATGTGTCCTAGCTCTGTTCTGATTTAGTGGGCTAAGGATGCTATTTTTATTCCCAAATTCCCTTTGAAATGTAAATGAGCAACCTTCAACCAGCAGCCAATCATCAGGCTTGTTGAGCAGCAGACCAATCAGCAATTACTTATCTCAATCCAGCTACCCAGACTTTGTGTCTCCAGGCTAAATAATTTACGACAGGCAATCCCCTGGAGTTTTACCCATTGAGCCATCTTGTGGGCAAAGGACTAACTGCATATTCCCAACAGTGTGCTTGAAACAGTTGACATATATTGCTTACACAGGGTATAACACTGGGAGAGGGGGTGCCTAGATAAAACAATGTTGTATTATTTATTAAGGACTAAGCACCACTCTCTTCCTTACATAGCATGCATATATAAAAGTATTAAAGACCCCCTGGTGCTCCATCATAACCCCTCCCCCTCCCAAAACAGTGAACCTGCCATGTGGCCTACACAGGCTACTTACAGCCTCACTGTCAAAAGAGTCTCTACTGGTCATCCTGTTGTGAGAGTCCATCTGCATTTTGGTGTTGGCTGCCTCTGCGGTACTGGATAGTAAAGTTGTAAGGCTGTAGGGATAAGCTCCATCTTAACAAGCGTCTGTTTTCCCCAGCTACATGATTGAGCCAGGTGAGGGAATTATGGTCTGTGACAACCGTAAACTCATATAGATAGGGTTGAAGTTTTTTCAGTGCCCAGACTACTGCCAGGCATTGTTTTTCCACTGTTGCATAGGCTACCTCCCGGTCTAGTAATTTATGTCTAAGGAAAGCAACTGGACGTTCCTCTCCCTGGTCATTGATTTGGCTTAAAACAGCTCCTAGTCCATAGGTAGAGGCATCCGTGTGCACGATAAAGCGTTTTTGGTAATCTGGGGCAGCAAGTACAGGGGCACTGGTGAGAGCAGCCTTTAGGGATGTAAAAGCAGCCTCACATTTGGTCATCCAATTCACATGGCGTGGAAGGTTCTTTTTTTGTCAAGTCTGTCAATGATTTTGCCATAGCACTGAAATTAGGAACAAATTTACAATAATATCCTGCAGTCCCAAGAAAGGCTAACACCTGCTTTTTAGTTTGGGGAATGGGCCACAAATTTATGTCCTCAGCTTCGGCTGGTTCTGGGCACATTTTCCCTCCCCCTATGCGGTGTCCTAATTACTGCACCTTTGCCATACTTATCTGACACTTATCAGGCAAACCTGCCTTCTTTATTCCATCTAGAACTATCCCTAAGTGTTACATGTGTTCCTCCCATGTGTTACTGTAGATAGCAATATAATCTAAATATGTACATGCAAATCCTTGGCATTCCTCTAACAACCTGTCTACTAATCGTTGAAAGGTTGTTGGAGCATTCTTCATCCCAAATGACATAACGAGAAACTCTTACAGACTTACAGACTCTTACATCACCAGGGGTGATGAAGGCTGACCGTTCCCTAGCCTCATCTGTTAAGGGGATCTGCCAGTAACCCTTACTAATGTCCAAAGTAGTCACCTGTAGCATCCTGGGCTGTAAACATGTAGTATTTCAATGCTAAGCTATTAGAGATAATACAGAGAATAAAGGTATACTTACATACATTTTGTTTTCTAGTAACAGGGGGGGGGGGGGGGGGAGGCAGTAAAATCGACTTATTATTTTGTATTGTTCCAGGTAGATTGCCAGCAATGCACTCTGGCTACAAAATAAACTGCAGAATAAGAAACAGCTTTTAAAGTCTTATCAGGGACTTTCCTATTGGAGTGGAGACATCCTTATAGAAAAAGGGAATGAAAAGTGGGGTCAGGGGGCGTGGGCAATAGGTGCACATGCTGACTCAGCTTTGTATCCTCCCCGAATCATCTGAAAATGTTTACTTATCTGTGAGGGCAAGCATGCCCAGTAATAACCACGAGGCACCACTGGGAGAGGGGATTTCCTATCATGCACTTCACACATATGAACTGTCATCAATCCAGTTACACAGCAGAAGAGTTTATGAAAATGAGGCATTTGATTGACATTCTAAAATACTTCAAATTGGATACTGATCAAACAACGGTACAGGGATAGTCGGGAAGAATTAAGAATTAGTTTTTAGCAATGGGCATTTTTTTTTTGTTTTGTTTTTGTTTTCCAGTTTAGAAACAAACAGGTTTATTCAATACAAGTTCTTATTGTTTAAATTAGTGCTAATTTTGCCCCAACCAATAAGATGTTAGCTTTCAAATGTTAAATAAGATCTGATTGGTTGGAGCTAAATTAGCACCATTTTAAACAATAAGAACATTTATTATAACCCTGATAGTAATTAAGGTTGAATAAAGACAAATGTGCATCTAGACCAACCTTTGAAAGCTACAACTCCCAGCATTTGTGAATTTTAGTTTTCAAACAGCTGGAGGGCTGCAAGTTGGACATCCCTGCTTTACACACTCCTTTTTAACCCTACCCAACAGATGATCCAGAAAAAATACAGCAACGTTTTTTTTCCCTGCCTGGCTCCAAACGGCAATCGGAAAGTATCCCTGGATCAACCAGAACTCCAGTATAATTCTCTATATTATATAGTATCCCTGTACCAACCAGAGCTACAATATATGTATTAATACCAGTAATTCTCTATATTTTATAGTATCCCTGTACCAATGAGAACTACAGTATATGTATTAATACCAGTAATTCTTAATATTTTATAGTATCCCTGTACTAACCAGTACTACAGTATATGTATTAATACCAGTAATTCTCAATATTATATAGTATCCCTGTACCAACCTGAACTACAGTATACATATTGATACTAGTAATTCTCAATATTATATAGTATCCCTGTACCAACCAGAACTACAGTATATGTTTTAATACCAGTAATTCTCAATATTATATAGTATCCCTGTACAAACCGCAACTACAGTATATGTATTAATACCAGTAATTCTAAATATTATATAGTATCCCTGTACCAACCTGAACTACAGTATACATATTAATACTAGTAATTCTCAATATTATATAGTATCCCTGTACCAACCAGAACTATAGTATATGTATTAATACCAGTAATTCTCAATATTATATAGTATCCCTGTACCAACCAGAACTACAGTATATGTATTAATACCAGTAATTCTCAATATTATATAGTATCCCTGTACCAACCAGAACTACAGTATATGTATTAATACCAGTAATTCTCAATATTATATAGTATCCCTGTACAAACCGTACATACAGTATATGTATTAATACCAGTAATTCTCAATATTATATAATATCCGTGTACCAACCAGAACTACAGTATCAGGGAGATTCAATACAAGTTCTTATCGTTTAAATGGTGCTAATTTTGCCCCAACAATCAGATCTTATTTAACATTTGAAAGCTAACATCTGATAGGTTGAGACAAAATTAGCACCATATATGTATTAATACCTGTAATTTTTAGTTTTAGAAACTTTAGAAATTCCTTTACATTTACAACATACGGCCATCACTGGAATAAGCTTCAGTTTCTGTAAAACAATCATCTTCTCCCCACTTCCGTCTGTGAACTAGAACTGAAAATCTCCCACCCCCAAACTTTCAATGCAGCTGGTTACCAGTCATGTATGAAAAAGTCCATATGTTCTGATCTTTTATCACGTGATGTGTGATTAAATTTAAAAACACAAACTATGGGCCCTATTTAAAAAGATCGGTATCGTTATCGAAAATAACGACCGTTTTTTACCGATAACGACCGGTATTTACCGACAACGACAGTTATTTACCGATATCGTTAAATACCAGTCGTTATCGGTAAATACTGGTCGTTATCGGTAAAGAACTGTCGTTATCGGTAAATACCGCGTCGTTATCAGTAAATAATGGTCGTTATCGGTAAATAACGGTCGTTATTTTAGGATAACGATACCGATCTTTTATAAATAGGGCCCTATGACTCAATGTACAGTTTTGTAAATGGGATATTTTAAAATTAAAGGGCATGTCCACCGCCAAACTAAAATTCAACCCACTACTGGCCCCATATATATAAAATCCTTCCCTTACATCTCTGCTCCGTATGGTTCTCCTGAAGTGCTTGTCCAGGAAACTGAAGAGGAGGAGGTATCTTTGTGGGAAAGGTTTCTGCCTCCTCTTTGTCCTCGGGAGAGATTGTGACATGCACAGGGGAGCTATGATGGGGCCCTATTCATGCTTCATAATAAGATGGGTCCCTCGTGGGTAGTTATGTCCCTGTGTGCGGGTAGAAACTCTAAATATAGTTATTAGTAGTACGAGACACAGATGAAACTCTGACACCACAGACCCCAGAGAAAGTGAATTTCCCTTTTACGTTCAGACAGATAAGGGCTTGTGGTCACTGTTTGAGTCATTTACAATATGAAGTTTTCCATGTTGTATGTGGTTCTTTGTATATTATGATTACAATGGATTCTCCTGTACCTTGGTATATTTTTAGTGTAGGGATAGACCAATTTTCCAATAAACTCCATACCCAACCCAACCCAATCTATCTATCTATCTATCTATCTATCTATCTATCTATCTATCTATCTATCTATCTGTCTGTCTGTCTGTCTGACTGTCATCTATTGTATCTATCTGTCTGTCTGTCATCTATCTATCTATCTATCTATCTATCTATCTATCTATCTATCTATCTAATTAACAAACAGTGTGCACTCTACCTTCAGGTGATACTATGCCCAAGTGCTACTGCAGATCCTCTAAATATCCAACCATAATAACATGTAGAGCACTCTCAGGACTTGTTCAAAAAAATCTTTCAACTTTTATTCCATAAGCAGCAAACAGATAGCGACGTTTCGGTCTTTGTCAAGCTTGAGAAAGGTCTGAGACAAAGACCGAAACGTCGCTATCTGTTTGCTGCTTATGGAATAAAAGTTGAAAGATTTTTTTGAACAAGTCCTGAGAGTGCTCTACATGTTACTATGGTGGGATATCTATCTATCTATCTATCTATCTATCTATCTATCTATCTATCTATCTATCTATCTATCTATCTATCTATCATCCATCTACCTGTCTATCTATCTATCATCCATCTACCTGTCTATCTATCTATCTATCTATCTATCTATCTATCTATCTATCTATCTATCTGTTGTATTCAATTAGATCAACTGGACTTGAAATGTAGTTCTTGAAGACGTTTCGCTAGTCATCCGACTGGCTTTCTCAATTCAGAATGACTTGTACAAGAATCTGTGGCAATTATGTACCCTGGAAAAATCCCAATTAGCATATCACAGCCAGGTGTTAAGGGCGTGATTGGATAGTGGCTAAGAGGTGTTATAGGAACGCCCAGAGTAATGTGTCAAAATAGCATTGTACACGGCAGACAGTTGGTGTCGGAACCCCCACCACTATTTAGGCTTGGTTTCTTTATTTTCACATAAATAGCCTCCTATCTTGAACCATCCATAACACGAAAGACTCCAGCACTCGACTATGCATAAAGCCATAAATGAATCACCTGCCAAGGTTAATAGGTACCTTTAGTTCAATATTTGTACAAACATGCTTTAGCTGACAAGGCAGTATCCAAGCATCAGTCCGACTCCTAACCTAGTGGGAAAACACATGCTTGAAAACTGTCTTAGAGGTGCACTTTGGCTTAAATGACATCTATACTCACCTCAGCTTTAAGCTGGGGCTGTTCTTTTTTTTTTTTTTTACATGTATTCCCTAAAAGTTATAAGTAATGTAATACCCCTTTAAAAGCAGTCCACTTCTTGCAGAATATACAACATTAATTTATCAGATGAAGGGATTTTTTTAAAGCAAAATGTGCCTTCTAAAGTTAATTGTTTTTGTTAACCCCGTGCATTTTTGTTTTTGCAACCTATATTAAATGACACTATATCATGGTCACTATTCCCTATATTAAATGACACTATATCTGATCACTATTCCCTATATTAAATGACACTATATCATGATCACTATTCCCTATATTAAATGACACTATATCATATAACTATTCCCTATATTAAATGACACTGTATCATGGTCACTATTCCCTATATTAAATTACACTATATCATGGTCACTTTTCCCTATATTAAATGACACTATATCATGATCACTATTCCCTATATTAAATGACACTATATCATGGTCACTATTCCTATATTAAATGACACTATATCATGATCACTATTCCTATATTAAATGACACTATATCATGATCACTATTCCCTATATTAAATGACACTATATCATGGTCACTATTCCCTATATTAAATGACACTATATCATGGTCACTATTCCCTATATTAATGACACTATATCATGATCACTATTCCCTATATTAAATGACACTATATCATGGTCACTATTCCCTATATTAAATGACACTATATCATGGTCACTATTCCCTATATTAAATGACACTATATCATGGTCACTATTCCCTATATTAAATGACACTATATCATGTTCACTAATTCCCTATATTAAATGACACTATATCATGGTCACTATTCCTATATTAAAGACACTATATCATGGTCCTATTCCCTATATTAAATGACACTATATCATGGTCACTATTCCATATAAATGACATATATCATGTCACTATTCCCTATATTAAATGATCACTATATCATGGTCACTATTCCCTATATTAAATGACCTATATCATGGTCACTATTCCTATATAAATGACACTATATCATGATCACTATTCCCTATTAAATGACACTATATCATGGTCACTATTCCCTATATTAAATGACACTATATCATGGTCACTATTCCCTATATTAAAGACACTATATCATGATCACTATTCCCTATATTAAATGACACTATATCATGGTCATATTCCCTATATTAAATGCACTATATCAGGTCACTATCCCTATATTAAATGACACTATATCATGGTCCTATTCCCTATATTAAATGACACTATATCATGGTCACTATTCCCTATATTAAAGACACTATATCATGGTCATATTCCCTATATTAAATGACACTATATCATGTCACTATTCCCTATATTAATGACACTATATCATGGTCACTATTCCCTATATTAAATGAGACTACTATCATGGTCACTATTCCCTATATTAATGACACTATATCATGGTCACTATTCCCTATATTAAATGAGACTATATCATGATCACTATTCCCTATATAAATGACACATATCATGGTCACTATTCCATATTAAATGACACTATATCATGGTCACTATTCCCTATATTAAATGACACTATTCATGGCACTATTCCCTATATTAAATGACACTAATCATGTCACTTTTCCTATATAATGACACTTATCATGGTCACTATTCCCTATATTATAATGACACTATATCATGGTCACTATTCCCTATATTAAATGACACATATCATGGTCACTATTCCCTATATAAATGACACTATATCATGGTCACTATTCCCTATATTAATGACACTATATCATGGTCACTATTCCTATATTAAATGACACTATATCATGGTCACTATTCCCTATATTAAATGACACTATATCATGGTCTATTCCCATATTAAATGACACTATATCATGGTCACTATTCCCTATATTAAACGACACTATATCATGGTCACTATTCCCTATATAAATGACACTATATATTAGGTCACTATTCCCTATATTAAATGACACTATATCATGGTCACTATTCACTATATTAAATGACACTATATCATGGTCACTATTCCCTATATTAAATGACACTATATCATGGTCTCTATTCCCTATATTAAATGACACTATATCATGGTCACTATTCCGACACTATATCATGGTCACTATTCCCTATATTAAATGACACTATATCATGGTCACTATTCCCTATATAAATGCACTAATCATGGTCACTATTCCCTATATTAAATGAACTATATCATGGTCACATTCCCTATATTAAATGAACTATATCATGGTCACTATTCCCTATATTAAATGAACTATATCATGGTCACTATTCCCTATATTAAATGACACTATATCATGGTCACTATTCCCTATATTAAATGAACTATCATGTCACTATTCCCTATATTAAATGACACTATATCATGGTCACTATTCCCATATTAAATGACACTATATCATGGTCACTATTCCCTATATAAATGAACTATATCATGTCACTATTCCCATATAATGACACTATATCATGGTCACTATTCCCTATATTAAATGACACTATATCATGATCACTATTCCCTATATTAAATACACTATATCATGGTCATATTCCCTATATTAAATGACACTATATCATGGCACTATTCCCTCTATTAAATACACTATATCATGGTCACTATTCCCTATATTAAATGACACTATATCATGGTCACATTCCCTATAAAATGACACTATATCATGGTCACTATTCCCTATATTAAATGAGACTATATCATGCTATTATTCCTATATTAAATGACACTATATCAGGTCACTATTCCCTATATTAAATGACACTATATCATGGTCACTATTCCCTATATAAATGACACTATATCCGATCACTATTCCCTATATTAAATGACACTATATCATGGTCACTATTCCCTATATTAAATGACACATACATCAGTCACTATTCCATATTAAATGACACTATATCATGGTCACTATTCCTATATTAAATGACTACACATGATCATATTCTATATTAAATGACACTATATCATGGTCACTATTCCCTATATTAAGACACATATCATGATCACTATCCTATATAAATGACACTATATTTGGTCACTATCCCTATATTAAATGACACATATCATGGTCACTATTCCCTATATTAAATGACACTATATCATGGTCACTATTCCCTATATTAAATGACACTATATCATGGTCACTATTCCTATATTAAATGAACTATATTACGGTCACTATTCCCTATATTAAATGACACTAATTATGGTCACTATTCCCTATATAAATGACACTATATCATGATCACTATTCCCTATATTAAATGAAACTTATCATGGTCACTATTTCCTATATTAAATGACACTATATCATGGTCACTATTCCCTAATAAATGACACTATATCATGGTCACTATTCCCTATATTAAATGACACTATATCCATGATCACTATTCCCTATATTAAATGACACTATATCATGTCACTATCCTATATTAAGACACAATTCATGCACTATTCCTAATTAAATGACACTTATCATGGTCACTATCCCTTATTAAATGAACTATATCATGGTCCTATTCCCAATTAAATGACACTATATCATGGTCCTATTCCCTATATTAAATGACACTATATCATGGTCACTATTCCCATATTAAATGACACTATATCATGGTCACTATTCCCTATATTAAATGACACTATATCATGGTCACTATTCCCTATATTAAATGACATAATCATGGTCACTATTCCTATATTAAAGACACTATATCATGGTCACTATTCCCTATATTAAATGAACTATATCATGGTCACTATTCCTATATTAAATGACACTATATCATGGTCACTATTCCCTTAATGACACTATCATGGTCACTATTCCTATATTAAATGAGACATATCATGGTCACTATTCCCTATATTAAATGACACTATATCATGGTCACTATCCCTAATTAAATGACACTATATCATGATCACTATTCCCTATATAAATGAGACTACATCATGATCATATTACTATATAATGACACTATATCATGGTCACTATTCCCTATATTAATGACACTATATCATGATCACTATTACCTATATTAAATGACTTTATCATGGTCACATTCTTAATTAAATGACACTGTATCATGATCACTATCTCCTATATTAAATGACACTATATCATGTCACTATTCCCTATATTAAATGACACTATAATGATCACTATCCCTATAAAACACTATAAGGTCACTATTCCCTATATTAAATGACACTATATCATGGTCACTATTCCCTATATTAATGACACTATATCATGGTACAATTCCCTATATTAAATGACACTATATCATGTCACTATTCCCTATATAAATGACACTTATCATGATCACTATTCCCTATATTAAATGACACTATATCATGATCACTATTCCCCTATATTAAATGACACTATATCATGGTCACTATTCCCATAATAATGACACTATATCATGGTCACTATTCCTATATTAAATGACACTATATCATGATCACTACTCTCTTTATTATTAACACTATATCGGTCATATCCCTATATTAAGACAATATATATGTACATCCTATATTAAATGACACTATATCATGATCACTATCCCTATATTAAATGACACTATATCATGGTCACTATTCCCTATATTAAATGACACTATACATGGTCACTATTCCCTATATTAAATGACACTATATCATGATCACTATTCCTATATTAAATGACACTATATCATGGTCACTATTCCCTATATTAAATGACCTATATCATGGTCACTATTCCCTATATTAAATGACACTATATCATGATCACTATTCCCTATATTAAATGACACTATATCAGGTCACTATTCCCATATTAAATGACACATATCATGATCACTTCCCTATATTAAATGACACTTATCATGGTCACTATTCTATATTAAATTACACTATATCATGGTCACTTTCCCTATATTAAATGACACATATCATGATCACTATTCCCTATATTAAATGACACTATATCATGGTCACTATTCCTATATTAAATGACACTAATCATGATCACTATTCCCTATATTAAATGACACTATTCATGTCACTATTCCCTATATTAAATGACACTTATCATGGTCACTATTCCCTATATTAAATGACACTATATCATGTCACTATTCCCTATATTAAATGACACTATATCATGATCACTATTCCCATATTAAATGACACTATTCATGGTCACTATTCCCTATATTAAATGACACTAATCATGGTCACTATTCCCTATATTAAATGACATATATCATGGTCACTATTCCCTATATTAAATGACACTATATCATGTCACTATTCCCTTATTAAATGAACTATATCATGGTCACTATTCCTATATAAATGACACTATATCATGGTCACTATTCCCTATATTAAATGACACTATATCATGGTCACTATTCCCTATATTAAAGACACTATATATGTCACTATTCCCTATATTAAATGAACTATATCATGGTCACTATTCCCTATATTAAATGACACTATATCATGGTCACTATTCCCTATATTAAATGACACTATATCAGTGCTACTATTCCCTATATTAAATGACACTATATCATGGTCACTATTCCTATATTAAATGACACTATATCATGGTCACTATTCCCTATATTAAATGACACTATATCATGTCACTATTCCCTATTAAATGACACTATATCATGGTCATTTCCTAATTAAATGACACTATATCATGGTCACTATTCCCTATATTAAATGACACTATATCATGGTCCTATTCCCTATATTAAATGACACTATATCATGGTCACTATTCCTATATTAAAGACACTATATCATGGTCACTATTCCCTATATTAAATGACACTATATCATGTCACTATTCCCTATATTAAATGACACTATATCATGGTCACTATTCCCTATATTAAATGAACTATATCATGGTCACTATTCCTATATAAATGACACTATATCATGGTCACTATTCCCTATATTAAATGACTATATCATGTCACTATTCCCTATATTAAATGACACTATATCATGGTCACTATTCCCTATTAAATGACACTATATCATGGTCACTATTCCCTATATTAAAGACACTTATCATGGTCACTATTCCCTATATAAATGACACTATATCATGGTCACTTTTCCCTATTAAAATGACACTATATCATGGTCACTATTCCCTATATTAAATGACACTATATCATGGTCACTATTCCCTATATTAAATGACACTATATCATGGTCACTATTCCCTATATTAAATGACACTATATCATGGTACTATTCCCAATAAATGACACTATATCTGGTCACTATTCCATATTAATGACACTATATCATGGTCACTATTCCCTATATTAAATGACACTATATCATGGTCCTATTCCCTATATTAAATGACACTATATCATGGTCACTATTCCCTATATTAAAACACTATATCATGGTCACTATTCCCTAATTAAATGACAACTATATCATGGTCACTATTCCCTATATTAAATGACACATATCATGGCACTATTCCTATATTAAAGAGACTATATCATGGTCACTATTCCCTATATTAAATGACACTAATCATGGTCCTATTCCTATATAATGACACTATATCATGGTCACTATTCCCTATATTAAAGACACATATTCATGGTCACATTCCTATATTAAATGACACTATATCATGGTCACTATTCCCTATATTAATGACACTATATCATGGTCACTATTCCTATATTAAATGAACTATATCATGGTCACTATTCCCTATTCCCTATATAAATGACACTATATCATGGTCACTATTCCCTATATTAAATGAGACTATATCATGTCACTATTCCCTATATTAAAGACACTATCATGGTCACTATTCCCTATATTAAATGAACTATATCATGAGGCACTATTCCCTATATAAAGACACTATATCATGGTCACTATTCCCTATATTAAATGACACTATATCATGGTCACTATTCCCATATTAAATGAGACTATATCATGGTCACTATTCCCTATATTAATGACACTAATCATGGTCACTATCCCTATATTAAATGAACTATATCATGATCACTATCCCTATATTAAATAACATATATCCATGTCACTATTCCCTATATTAAATGACACTATATCATGGTCACTATTCCCTATATTAAATGACACTATATCATGGTCACTTTCCCTATATAAATGACACTATATCATGGTCACTATTCCCTATATAAATGAACTATACATGATCATATTCTATATTAAATGACACTATATCAGGTCACTATTCCCTATATTAAATGACATTATATCGGTCACTATTCCCTATATTAAAGACACTATATCACGTCATATCCCTTATAAATGACACTATATCATGGTCACTATTCCCAATTAAATGACACTATACACAGGTCACTATTCCATATTAAATGACACTATATCATGGTCACTATTCCCTATATTAAATAGACTACTATCATGATCATATTCTATATTAAATGACACTATATCATGGTCACTATTCCCTATTTAAATGACACTATATCATGATCACTATTCCCTATATTAAAGACACTATATTGTCACTATTCCCTATATTAAATGACCTAATCATGTCACTATTCCATATTAAATGACACTATATCATGGTACTATTCCCTATATTAAATGACACATTATCATGGTCACTATTCCTATATTAAATGAACTATATCGGTCACTATTCCATATTAAATGACACTATATTATGGTCACTATTCCATATTAAATGACACTAATATGTCACTATTCCCTATATTAAATGACACTATATCATGGTCACTATTTCTATATTAAATGACACTATCATGGTCACTATCCCTATATAAATGACACTATATCATGGTCACTATTCCCCATATTAAATGACACTATATCATGATCACTATTCCCTATATTAAATGACACTAT
Source organism: Hymenochirus boettgeri (assembly GCA_019447015.1). NCBI lineage: Eukaryota > Metazoa > Chordata > Amphibia > Anura > Pipidae > Hymenochirus > Hymenochirus boettgeri. Next base: position 323,857,749 of record CM033476.1, on the reverse strand, counting down.
ATCATGTCACTATTCTCCTATTAAAAGACACTATATCATGTCAAATTCCCTAATTAAATGACACTTATCATGGTCACTATTCCCATATTAAATGACACTATATCATGGTCCTATTCCCTATATTAAATGACACTAATCATGGTCCATTCCCTATATAAATGACACTATATCAGGTCACTATTCCCTATATTAAATGACACTATATCATGGTCACTATTCTATATTAAATGACACTAATATGTCACTATTCCCATATAAAATGACACTATATCATGGTCACTATTCCCTATATTAAAGACACATAATCATGGTCACTATTCTATATTAAAGAACTATATCATGGTACTATTCCCTAATTAAATGACCTATATTCATGGTCACTATTCCCTATATTAATGACACTATATCATGGTCACATCCCTATATTAAATGACTATATCATGGTCACTATTCCCTATATTAAATGACACTATATCATGGTCACTATTCCCTATATTAAATGACACTATATCATGATCACTATTCCCTATATAAATGACTACATCATGATCATTATTACTAACATAAATGACACTAATCATGGTCACTATTCCCTATATTAAATGACACATATCATGATCACTCATTACTATATTAAATAATGATTTATCATGGTCACTATTCCTATATTAATGACACTTATCATGATCAATATTCTATATTAAATGACACTATATCATGATCACTATTCCCTATATTAAATGACAATATATCATGTCACTATCCCTTTATTAAAACACTATACATGGTCACTATTCCCTATATTAAATGACACTATATCATGGTCAATATTCCCATATTAATGACACTATATCATGGTACAATCCTTATATAAATGACACTATATCATGATCATATTCCCTATTAAAGACACTATATCATGTCACTATCCCTATTAAAGACATATTCATGTACTATCCCATATTAAATGACACTAATCATGGTCACTATTCCTATAATAATGACACTATATCATGGTCACATATCTCTATATTAAATGACACTATATCATGATCACTACTCCTTTATTATAACACTATACATGCACTATCCCAATAAGACACTATATCATGGTACATTCCTATATTAAATGACACTATATCATGATCACTTTTCCCTATATTAAATGACACTATATCATGGTCACTATTCCCTATATAAATGACACTATACATGGTCACTATTCCCTATATAAAGACACATATCAGGTCACTATTACTATATTAAATACTATATCATGGTCACTATTCCCTATATTAAAAGACCTATATCATGGTCACTATTCCCTATATTAAATGACACTATATCATGATCACTATTCCCTATATTAAATGACACTATACATGGTCACTATTCCCTATATTAAATGACACTATATCATGATCACTATTCCCTATATTAAATGACACTATATCATGGTCACTATTCCTTAATAAATGCACTATATCCTGTCCTATCCCTATATTAAATGACACTATATCATGGTCACTATTCCCTATATTAAATGACACTTTATCATGGTCACTATCCTATATTAAATGAATACTATATCCGGTCACTATTCCCTATATTAAATGACACTAATTATGGTCACTATTCCCTATATTAAATGACACTATATCATGATCACTATTCCCATATTAAATAGACTTATCATGGTCACTATTCCTATATAAATGACACTATATCATGGATCACTATTCCTATATTAAATGACACTATATCATGATCACTATTCCCATATTAATGACACATATACATGGTCACTATTCCCATATTAAATGACACTATATCATGGTCCTATTCCCTATATTAAATGACACTATATCATGGTCACTATTCCCTATATTAAATGACACTATATATGGTCACTATTCCCTATATAAATGACACTATATCATGGTCACTATTCCCATATTAAATGACACTATATCATGGTCACTATTCCCTATATTAAATGACACTATATCATGGTCACTATTCCCTATATAAATGACACTATATCATGGTCACTATCCCTATATTAAATGACACTATATCATGGTCACTATTCCCTATATTAAATGACACTATATCATGGTCAATATTCCCTATATTAAATGACACTTATAATCATGGGCACTATTCCCTATATTAAATGACACTATATCATGGTCACTATTCCTAATTAAATGAGACTATATCATGGTCACTATTCCCTATATTAAATGACACTATATCATGGTCACTATCCTATATTAAATGAACTACATCATGATCATATACTATATTAAATGACACTATATCATGGTCACTATTCCCTATATAAATGACACTATATCATGTCACTATTCCTATATTAAATAAGACTATCATGGTCACTATTCCTAATTAAATGACACTGTATAATGATCACTATTCTCTATATAAATGACACTATATCATGTCACTATCCCTATATAAATGACACTTATCATGTCACTATCCCTTTTATTAATAACACTATATCATGGTCACTATTCCCTATATTAAATGACACTATATCATGGTCACTATTCCCTATATTAATGACCATATATCATGGTACTATTCCTTTATTAAATGACACATATCATGATCACTATTCCCTATATTAAATGACACTATATCATGTCACTATTCCCTATATAAATGACACTATATCATGTCACTATTCCCATATTAAATGAACTAATCATGGTCACTATTCCCTATATAAATGACACTAATCATGGTCACTATTCCCTATATTATGACACTATATCATGTCACTATTCCCTATATTAAATGAACACTATATCATGGTCACTATTTCTATATTAAATGACACTATATCAGAGCACATCCCTTATTAAACACTATATCATGGTCACTATTCCCTATATAATGACACTAATCATGGTACTATCCCTATATAAATGACACTATATCATGTCACTCTTCCTATATTAAATGACATATATCATGGTCACTATTCCCTATATTAAAGACACATACAGGTCACTATTCTATATTAAATGACACTATATCATGATCACTATTACCTATATTAAATGAACTATATCATGGTCACTATTCCCTATATTAAATGACCTATATCATGGTCATATTCCCTATATTAAATGACACTATATCATGATCACTATTCCCTATATTAAATGACACTATATCATGGTCACTATTCCCTAATTAAATGACACTATATCATGATACTATTCCCTATATAAAAACCTATCATGGTCACTATTCTCTATTAAATGACACTAAATTATCATATTCCCTATATTAAATGACACTATATCATGAGACTATTCCCTATATTAAATGACAACTATTCATGGCACTATTCCCTTATTAAATGACACTATATCATGGTCACTATTCCCATATTAAATGACACTATATCATGGTCACTATCCCTATATTAAATGACTACTATCATGGTCACTATTCCCTATATTAAATGACAATATACATGGTCCCTATCCCTATATAAATGACACTATACATGGTCACTATTCCCTATATTAATGACACTTAACATGGTCACTATTCCCTATATTAAATGACACTATATCATGGTCACTATTCCCTATATAAATTACACTATATCATGATCACTATTCCCTATATTAAAGACACTATATCATGGTCACTTCCATATAAAGACACTACATGGTCACTATTCCCTATATTAAATTACACTATTTCATGGTCACTATTCCATATTAAATTACAATATACAGATCACTTTTCCATATTAAATACACTATATCATGGTCACTATTCCTATATTAAATGCACTATATCATGGTCACTATTCCCTTTATTAAATGACATATATCATGGTACTATCCCATATTAAATGACACTATATCATGGTCACTATTCCCTATATTAAATGACACTATACATGGTCACTATTCCCTATATTAAATGACACTATATCATGGTCACTATTCCCTATATTAAATGACACTATACATGGTCACTATCCCTATATAAATACACTATATCATGATCATATTCCCTATATTAAATGACACTATATCATGGTCACTATTCCCTATAAAATTAAACTATTCATGGTCACTATTCCCTATATTAAATCACTATATCATGGTCACTATTCCCTATATTAAATGAACACTATATCATGGTCACTATTCCCTATATTAAAGACACTATATCATGGTCACTATTCCCTATATTAAATGATACTATTCATGGTCACTATTCCTATATTAAATGACACTATATCATGGTCACTATTCCCTATATTAAATGACACTAATCATGGCACTATTCCCTATATTAAATGACACTATATCATGGTCACTATTCCCTATATTAAATGACACTATATCATGGTCACTATCCTATATTAAATGAACTATATCATGGTCACTATTCCTATATAAATGACACTATATCATGGTCACTATTCCCTATATTAAATGAACATATCATGTCACTATCCCTATATTAAATGACACTATATCATGGCACTATTCCCTATATTAAATGACACTATATCATGGTCACTATTCCCTATATTAAATGAACTATATCATGGTCACTATTCCCTATATTAAATGACACTATATCATGGTCACTATTCCCATATTAAATGAACTATATCATGATCACTATTCCCTATATTAAATAACAATATATCATGGTCACTATCCCTATATTAAAGACACTAATCATGGTCACTATTCCTATTTAAATGACACTTATCATGGTCACTATCCCTATATTAAATGACACTATATCATGGTCACATTCCCTATATAAATGACACTATATCATGGTCACTATTCCCTATATTAAATGACACTATATCATGATCATTATACTAAATAAATGACACTATATCAGGTCACTATTCCCTATATTAATGACATATCATGTCACTATCCTATATTAAATGACACTATATCATGGTCACTATTCCATATTAAATGAACTTATCATGATCATATTACTAAATTAAATGACACTATATCAGGTCACTATTCCCTATATTAAATGACATATATTCATGGTCACTATTCCCTATATTAAATGACACTATATCACGATCACTATTCCCTATATTAAATGACACTATATCATGGTCACTATTCCCATATTAAATGACACTATATCATGGTCACTATTCCCTATATTAAATGACACTATATCATGGTCACTATTCCCAAATAAATGACACATATCATGGTCACTATTCCCATATTAAATGACACATAATCATGGTCACTATTCCCTATATTAAATGACACTATATCATGGTCACTATTCCCTATATTAATGACACTATATCATGGTCACTATTCCCTATTAAATGACACTCTAATGGTCACTATTCCCTATATTAAATGACACTATATCATGGTCACTATTCCCTATATTAAATGACACTATATCATGGTCACTATTCCCTATATTAAATGACACTATATCATGGTCACTATTCCCTATATTAAATGAGACTACATCATGATCATTATTACTAATATTAAATGACACTATATCATGGTCACTATTCCCTATATTAAATGACACTATATCAGTCACATTCCTATATTAAATAGCACTTTATCATGGGCACTATTCCTATATTAAATGACACTTATCATGCACTATTCCTATATTAAATGACACTCTATCATGATCACTATTCCCTATTAAATGACACTATATCATGACACTAACCCTTTATTACATAACAATATATCATGGTCACTATTCCCTATATTAAATGACACTATATCATGGTCACTATTCCCTATATTAATGACACTATATCATGGTACAATTCCTTATATTAAATGACACTATATCATGATCACTATTCCCTATTATAAATGACACTATATCACTGTCACATTCCCTATATTAAATGACACTATATCATGATCACTATTCCCCTATTAAATGACACTATATCATGGTCACTATTCCTATAATAAATGACACTATATCATGGTCACTATTCCTATATATAATGACACTATATCATGATCACTATTCCCTATTTAAATAACACTTTATCATGGTCACTATTCCTATATTAAATGACACTATTATATGATCACTAACTCCCTTATTAATAACCTATTCATGGTCACATTCCTATATTAATGACAATATCATGGTACAATTCCTTATATTAAATGACACTATATCATGATCACTTTCCCTATATTAAATGACACTATATCATGGTCACTATTCCTATATTAAATGACACTATACCATGGTCACTATTCCCTATATTAAAAATGACACTATATCATGTCACTATTCCTATATTAAATGACACTATATCATGGTCACTATTCCCTATATTAAATGAACCTATATCATGGTCCTATTCCCTATATTAAATGACACTATCAGGTCACTATCCCTATATTAAATGACACTATATCATGGTCACTATTCCCTATATTAAATGCACTATATCATGATACTATTCCCTATATTAAATGAACCCTTTATCATTGGTCACTATTCCTATATTAAATTGACACTATCATCATTATCACTATTCCCTATATTAAATGACACTATATCATGATCACTATTCCCTATATTAAATGACACTCTATAATGGGCACTATTCCCTTATAAATGACACTATATCATGGTCACTATCCCATTATTAAATGACACTATATAATGGTCCTATTCCCTATATTAAATGACATATCATGGTCACTATTCCCTATAAATGACACTATACCATGGTCACTATTCCCTATATTAAAATGACACTATACCATGGTCACTATTCCCTATATTAAATGACACTATACCATGGTCACTATTCCCTATATTAAATGACACTATATCATGGTCACTATTCCCTATATCAAATTACACTATATCATGATCACTATTCCCTATATTAAATGACACTATATCATGGTCACTATTCCCTATATCAAATTACACTATGTCATGGTCACTATTCCCTATATTAAATTACACTATTTCATGGTCACTATTCCCTATATTAAATTACACTATATCATGATCACTTTTCCCTATATTAAATTACACTATATCATGGTCACTATTCCTTATATTAAATGTCACTATATCATGGTCACTATTCCCTTTATTAAATGACACTATATCATGGTCACTATTCCCATTGATTAAATGACACTATATCATGGTCACTATTCCCTATATTAAATGACACTATACCATGGTCCCTATTCCCTATATTAAATGACACTATATCATGGTCACTATTCCCTATATTAAATGACACTATACCATGGTCACTAATCCCTATATCAAATTACACTATATCATGATCACTATTCCCTATTTTAAATGACACTATATCATGGTCACTATTCCCTATATCAAATTACACTATGTCATGGTCACTATTCCCTATATTAAATTACACTATATCATGGTCACTATTCCCTATATTAAATTACACTATATCATGATCACTTTTCCCTATATTAAATTACACTATATCATGGTCACTATTCCTTATATTAAATGTCACTATATCATGGTCACTATTCCCTATATTAAATGACACTATATCATGATCACTATTCCCTATATCAAATTACACTATGTCATGGTCACTATTCCCTATATTAAATTACACTATATCATGGTCACTATTCCCTATATTAAATTACACTATATCATGATCACTTTTCCCTATATTAAATTACACTATATCATGGTCACTATTCCTTATATTAAATGACACTATATCATAGTCACTATTCCCATTGATTAAATGACACTATATCATGGTCACTATTTCCTATATTAAATGACACTATACCATGGTCCCTATTCCCTATATTAAATGACACTATATCATGGTCACTATTCCCTATATTAAATGACACTATACCATGGTCACTATTCCCTATATTAAATGACACTATATCATGGTCACTATTCCCTATATTAAATGACACTATATCATGGTCACTATTCCCTATATTAAATTACACTATATCATGATCACTATTCCCTATATTAAATTACACTATATCATGGTCACTATTCCCTATATTAAATTACACTATATCATGATCACTATTCCCTATATTAAATTACACTATATCATGGTCACTATTCCCTATGCTTCCCATCAACTTCATCTCTAAAATGATCTCAGGGTTATTAGATATCACCAGATCCAACAACACATCCCGTCTAGTAGAAACTTCTACCATCTGTGAATGGAAATTTAGGAACTTGATACACTGGGCCAGTAACGATTGTTAACCTGAAAAATTACCATAAAAATATCATAAATTACCAATATTGATCGTTCATCTACGATATCGCGATCATAGATTTAAGATCCCCATAGAATACCATTGCCGTAGTTAATTAACGAACGGTCGTACATTTACAGCAGCTGTCGTACTTTACTGATAACTAGCGATGGCCGAACATAAAGTTTGGTCCGTTTTCGAACTTTCAGTAAAAGTCTGAAAGTTCGAATTCGGACCCATTAAAGTCTATGGGGGAGTGATAGATCGAAAAGTTCTGATGATTTACAGCTAAGCTAACAATGGTAACTTACTGTAAATGGCTTTGGCACCTGAGAAATGGTCTGGGAACATGTCACTATCACCAAAACTTCTTAAACATGAGCAGGGAATTGGCGGGTTTTGCACAAGTTACATTCGAGGGTTACCGAACGATACTTTCTAGGGTTACCGAAAGATACTTTCGAGGGTTACCGAAGGATACTTTCAAGGGTTACCGAACGATACTTTCAAGGGTTACCGAACCATACTTTCGAGGGTTACCGAACAATACTTTCAAGGGTTACCGAACGATACTTTTGAGGGTAACTGAATGATAATTTCGAGGGTTAGCGAAAATAGAACCATAAATTCGAGGATTACTGAAAATAGAATGATACATTCGAGTTTTACCAAACGATACATTCTAGAGTTAGCAAAAACGATCCGTACATTCGAGGATTATCGAAAATGAACGATATTTCGAGGTTTAGCGAATGATACATTCTAGGGTTAGCTGGATAATTAACGGATAATTATCGAAAATACAGCCGCGAGTATGGAAAATCAAACTAGTTCGAGTAGTTCGAGTTCGTCTGAACTCATAAAGTTCAGAGTAATTGAAAGGAACTAGAATGTGTCCCAAACATGCAGCCTTTGTCATCTGCTAATGGGGTTGAATTTCATCCTTTTAATTAGCATTTGGTGACTTGTAACAGATACCTACAGTTACTGTCATTTACCCGCCCTCTTGCTTTCTGTTCACAGCCTCACCCATGTATATAAAAGTTCAATGGTGCAGCACTCCACTACTTTTTGAACCATACTGAACCATATATGGTTTAAATAATGTGACAAATTAGTAACACATCCACTTATAAGGAATACGTAGTCACATGACAAAAGATAACATGTATACAAAGAGCCAATTGTCCAAGAATTTGAGATGGGAAAACTCTTAAAAGGTAAGTTATAAAAGAAAATGTTTCATAATAGACACATACAGGGCACCAAGAAAAGCACCGCTGCGGTTCTGGAGTTAAATTCATGCTAACCGATGTTATATCAGTTAGCATGTGTATATCGGCTCTTGGTATATCAGGATGATAGTTTGCAAAAACACATGCAAAGCATACACTCTGAGAAAATGGCTACAATGTATCTAATTTATGGATCCAATAGAATCTCAGTTAACTCTAGAAGTCTATTTCCTTGTTTCAATATACAAACAGGGAGATTTAATAAAAGTTCTTATCATTAAAAATGGTGCTAATTTTACCCCAACCAATCAGCTTTCAAATGTTAAATAAGATCTGATTGGTTGGGGCAAAATTAGCCCTATATTTAATGATAAGAACTTTTATTGAATAACTGATTTTGTAATATTTTCTGTGTATCCTGTCGCCATCTAGTGTTTAGGTAATGTTCTATGTTTACAGCGAATTGATGGACGAACGGGCGTAAATTTTTCGAACGCAGTTGTAAAATTACATTCACGGTTGGAATTTTAAAATCGCCCCCATACAATTAGTTGGCTACTGCATGGTATTGTACGAACGAAGGTACATTCATAGTCGGGATGGGACTTACGAAAACCCAAGGTATCGGAAGCTTCTTCATTCCAACATTATACAACGTAGGCAATGTGTTGATCCTGAATCTTGGACCTTTGTCAAGGGTTTGGCTTGATAAGATCGAAGATACAGGACCGTTACATAATATTGGAATTAATCACTGTTAATACATTAAGAAGATCCTTGTGTGCACTGAGCTTTCTCTATCTTTGATTAGCAATTGGTAGCGCCAGGGCACCTGACACTTTAGAAGTTGAGTGTCTAATATATATATGGTATAGATAGATATGGGGACCGTACATCTAGCGGTAATATTGGCCAATAAACAGTATTTGCTTTGGACTAACGAAATCTGTTTAAGTCATTGGACACAGCAACAAACTTGCAGCAATATTATCAGTTGCGATTGGTCAATAATATCACTACTGTGTATGGCCGAGTGGAGATACCCTTTAATTTTTTTTACCATTCACCTTATTATGTGATATAACCACTAGGTGTCACTACTGTATCAAAGTTTAAACTTTATTATGTATTTACCCTAGAAATGTGGTAGTTTACTTAGTTCTGCATGGTTTCTTATATTCATAAGCTAAGGTTGGTTTATTTAGAAAATGAATAAAACACTGGTGTTTTGGGTTACTGTAGTTCACCTTGGGCCACTGAAACCTCACCCTATACAGACACATACAGACACCAGGCATAGATTGTAAGCTCTACAGGGCAGGGACCTCATTACCTCTTGTGGCAAAGCCCTAGTACTTCTATTTATATAAGTTATATATTTATGTACTGAACTATCTATGTATTTATCCCCTTTGTATGACTTTATTGTATTTTAATACTGTACAGCGCTATATAAATAAACATATACATACATACATAGAAGTCAGCTTTCTCCAGCCTGGCGATTCTGAGCATGTGAACTGGTATCAAAATAGGCACGATAGTGATTTAAGCAGCTTTGAATAATAAACTGGGTTAACTCACTTTGTTTAAAGTGATGGATAAAGGGGGACTTTGGGGGTGGAGTTAGGTTGTTTGAATGGCAAACCCAGTCAGGTTGGTGGCAAACCTTAGGGCAGGGGAGGACTGGGACCTTTTGATCTGGGGGCAAATACAACCAAGTAGTCCTTTCATGGTAGATCACAAAATGTTTGACCATGCCCAATTTGCTAATGTCACACACATTTTTTTTGACAACTATTCTTATTTTACATGGTTGTCTGCAGCATTTTCAAGTGTATGATGTGGTTAAGATAACTAACAAACTAACAAATTGGAAGGCTGAGTTTACACTAGCTAATGATCTTGAGGGCTGATAACACTGGGAAATGATCTGGAGGGCTGATAACACTGGCTAATGATCCGGAGGGCTGATAACACTGGCTAATGGTCTGTAGGTCTGATAACACTGGCTAATGATCTGGAGGGCTGATAACACTGGCAAATGGTCTAGAGGGCTGATAATGCTGGCTAATGGTCTGGAGGGCTTATAACACTGGGTAATGAACTGGAGGGCTGATAACACTAGGTAATGTTCTGGGGGTCTGACTAACACTGGCTAATGATCTGGAGGGCCGATAACACTGGCTAATGGTCATGAGGGCTGATAACACTGGCTAATGATCTGGAGGGCTGATAATACTGGCTAATGATCTGGAGGGCTGATAACACTGGGTAATGATCTGGAGGGATGATAACACTGGCTAATGATCTGGAGGGCTGATAATACTGGGTAATGATCTGGAGGGCTGATAATACTGGGTAATAATCCGGAAGACTGATAACACTGTGAAATGATCTGGAGGGCTGATTACACTGGCTAATGATCTGATGGGCTGATAACACTGGGTAATATTCTGGAATACTAATAACACTGGCTAATGATCTGGAGGGCTAATAATACTGGGTAATAATCCGGAAGACTGATAACACTGTGAAATGATCTGGAAGGCTGATTACACTGGCTAATGATCTGATGGTCTGATAATACTGGGTAATAATCTGGAAGACTGATAACACTGGCTAATGGTCTGGAGGGCTGATGACACTGGCTAATGATCTGGAGGGCTGATAACACTGACTAATGATCTGGAGGGCTGATAACACTGGCTAATGATCTGGAGGGCTGATAATACTGGCTAATGATCTGGAGGGCTGCTAACACTAGCTAATGATCTGAGGGCTGATAACACTGGTTAATGGTCTGTAGGTCTGATAACACTGGCTAATGGTCTGGAGGGCTGATATCCCTGGCCAATATTCTGGAGGGCTGATAACACTGGCTAATGATCTGGATGGCTGATAACACTAGCTAATGATCTGTAGGTCTGATAAAACTGGCTAATGGTCTGTAGGTCTGATAACACTGGCTAATGCTCTGTAGGTCTGATAACACTGGCTAATGGTCTGGAGGGCTGATAACACTGGCTAATGATCCGGAGGGCTGATTACACTGGCTAATAATCTAGAAGATTGATAACACTGGTTAATTACCAGGACGGCTAATACCACTGGGTAATGAACTGGAGGGCTGAAAACACTGAGTAATTATCTGGAGGGCTGATAACCTTGGGTAATGAAATGGAGAGCTGATAACACTGGCTAATGATCTGGAGGGATAATAACACTGGATAATAAACTGGAGGGCTAATAACACTGGGTAATGATATGGAGGTATTACAACACTCCATAATTATCTAAATGGCTGAAAACACTGGCTAAGGATCTGGAGGGCTGACTTACACTGACTAATGAACTGGAGGGCTGACTAACACTGGGTAATGAATGGGAGGGCTGACTAATAATACATGTAATAATACATGTAATTATTCTGTTCCAGCTCCCTGCTTACAAGCATGGACCAGAATGGCAGCCACGTCTGTGATTGGCTGAAAGGCAGCCAATCACAGACGTGGCTGCCGCTAATGAAGACACTATGGAAAAGAAGGTCTGTAAGTAGCGTTCAGATGTTTTTTTTTAAGAAAATAACTCAGTGGTTAGGGGAGGGCAGGGGAGATCTATGATATGGCCAAACTGTCATCCCTCCCAGAGGCAAGAAAGGAAGCAGAGACCTTTGGACAGGAAGACAGCCACTACTCTTCAGTTTCCTGGACTTTGGACTGGCACTGCAGGAGAACCATAAGGAGCAGAAATGTAAGATGTTTTTAAACTACACAGTGGATCAGTATGGGGTTCAATTTTAGTTTTGGGAGTGGACGTTGCCCCTCAGCCTACTGGTTCAGTCTTTCACAGTCTTTGAACAGATGATAGTGCTATACAGGAATAATGACATCATGGTATATTCACAGTCTTTCAATTAATGGTAAGATATACAATGAATAATGACATCAGAGACTATTGACAGTCTTTGAATTGATGGTAGAGCTATAAAGAAATAATGGTATCATGGTGTATTGGCAGTCTTTGAATTGATGGCGTTATACAGCGAATAATGACATCATGATGTAGTCACCATCTTTGAATTGATAGTGGCGCTATAAAGGAATAACAACATCATGTGTATTTACAGTTCCCGAACTGAATGTGACACTGCAAAAGAAAAATGACATCATAATTATTCAGGGTTAATATTCAGGGTTTGCTTTAACGGGCATGTTCACCCCTCCCAGAAAATTTCCGACCTCCAAAATATTCAGCCTACAGTCACCTGACTGACTAACCTGCACACGTGTGTGCTTATAACCAGACAATAATTAACTCATCTTGGGCAGGTATGATGGTAAGGTACTGTCTGGATCAGCACAACAGTAAGTCAGTACACATTAGTTTTATCCACTTATTACAGCAGAGCTCAAAGACATTGAAAATAACTCAATTACAGAGACACTTTGTCCGAGGCTTAGATAGTCCCGGCACAGACCCTGCCTGATATGGGGTGCCATATAATAGGGGTTCCGTATTATGGGGTGATGTATTATGGGATGCCATATTATGGGGTGGCATATTATAGGGTGCCCCGTATTATGGGGTGACATATTATGGGGTACCATATTATGGGGTGACTGACGTATTATGGGGTGCTATATTATGGGGTGCTATATTATGGGGTGCTGTATTATGGGGTGCTGTATTATGGAGTGACCCATATCATGGGGTGACTTATTATGGGGTGCCATATTATGATTGCACTGATGTATTATGGGGTGACATATTATAGGGTGACGTATTATGGTGTGACATATTATGGGGTGCTGTATTAAAGGGTGCCGTATTATAGGGTGCCATATTATGGGGTGATGCATTATGGGGTGCTGTATTATAGCCTGACATATTATGGGGTGACATATTATGGGGTGACGTATTATGGGGTGACGTATTATGGAGTGACCCATATCATGGGGTGACATATTATGGGGTGTCGTATTATGGGGTGCTGTATTATGGTGTGACGTATTATGGGGTGATATATTATGGGGTGACGTATTATGGGGTGACATATTATGGGGTGACATATTATGGGGTGACATTTATGGGGTGACGTATTATGGAGTGACCCATATCATGGGGTGACATATTATGGGGTGTCTTATTATGTGTGCTGTATTATGGTGTGACGTATTATGGGGTGATAATTATGGGTGATGTATTATGGGGATATATTATGGGGTGACATATTATGGGGTGACTATTATGGGGTGACGTATTATGGAGTGACCCATATCATGGGGTGACATATTATGGGGTGTTCGTATTATGAGGTGCGTATTATGATTACACTGATATATATGGGGTGACATATTATAGGGTACCGTATTATGGGTGTGACGTTATTATGGTGTGGACATATTATGGGGTCCCGTATTATAGGGTGACAATTTTTAAGGTACCGTATTATGGGGTACATATTATGGGGTGCCGTATTAAAGAGTGACGTATTATAGTGTGCCATATTATGGGGTGATGTATTATGGTGTGACATATTATGGGGTGACATATTATGGAGTGACCCATATCATGGGGTGACATATATGGTGGTCATATTATGGGGTACCGTATTATGATTACACTGATGTATTATGGGGTGACATATTATAGGGTCCATATTATGGGGTGACGTATTATGTGTGACTATTTATGGGTGCCATATTAAAGGGTGCTGTATTATAGGGTGCCATATTTAGGGTGACATATTATAGGGTACCGTATTATGGGGTGACATATTATAGGGTACCGTATTATGGGGTGACATATTATTTTGTGACGTATTATGGGTGACGTATTATGGGGTGCGTATTATGGAGTACCCATATCATGGGATGACATATTATGGGGTGCCGTATTATGATTACACTAATGTATTATGGGGTGACTTATTATGGGGCGCCATATTATGGGTGACTGACTATTATGGGGTGACTGACTTTTATGGGGTGCCATATTATGGGGTGATGTATATATGGTGACGTATTGAGGTGACATATTATGGGTGACCCATATCATAGGGTGACATATTATGGGATGCTGTATTATGGGGTGACATATTATGGGGTGATGTGTTTATGGGTGCTGTATTATAGAGTGCCGTATATGGGTTGACATATAATGTATTATGGGGTGACATTTATGGGGTGACATATTATGGGGTGACTAGTGGGTGCGATTATATGGGGTGCATATTATGGTGCCGTATTATGGGTGTCCGATATGTATTATGGGGTGACATATTATGGGGTGACATACTATGGGTGCCGTATTATGGGGTGCTGTATTATGGGTAACATATTAGGGGGTGACACATTATAGGGTGCCATATTATGGTGCCCCATATCATGGGGTGCCGTATAGCCTAACACAATCTAACAATCTGACATTCTGTTCACTCCCCCCTGTGCACTTATTTCTCACTCTCTGCTCAACTTTCCAGATCTCGTGCTGCTCACTCCCCTTCCACCATCTCATTGTAAAACAAAGCAGGAAACCGCTACCGGAACTGAGACCTGCCGGAAGAAGAGGAAAAAAAACTGACCCTGGTTTTTAAAGGTACAGGGCTCAGACTCTGTCCGATCTAGTTGTGACATTCCCAGGATATTAGAATAGTGGGACATCTTCCTTGTCTGAAATCCAGAATACTTGGCAACTTTGAACTGTTAAAACATTGTGATGACAGTGTGACTTGTCCTATTATAAATTAGTTTCTTTAAAGGACACATACAAGGTATTTCATTCCATCCTGATACAGTCCCCGAATGTTTATTTAAAGTTAATGAAGAAAGAATAACCAGGTATCAAATATATTTATAGTGATGATTCTCGATTTCAAAGTGAACCTGATTTTGATTTGGAATTACGGATTTTTTACATTTTCTAAGCTCTGAACTTTTCATCAAAAAATTGCATTTTAAAATTCCTATTGAAAATTTAAATAAAATGAACTTGTGTGGTGTGACTGTGAATGCAAATCTTTATCTTTCCATCTATTTTATATCTGGGAACATACTGCACCTCGCAACTCTCAGGTGACTGGGAGCAGGACACAACAGAGATATGTATATGTTGTAGACGACCGCCCCCAGAATGGAAGTGGGAATGGGTGGCATTACCATCAGAGCATTCCCTGCTCAAAGAGCTTTATGAGCTTGAGCATGTGCAGAGAGGCAGCAGGTGAGACAACTGTCTGGAGGCAGCAGGTGAGACAACTGTCTCAGCCTTGATTGGCAACAAGGAGGGAGGGGCCAGCTTACTTTTCCAGAAGGGGACAATTATCCTTAAATATGTGATTAGTGATACATTAATAAAGTTCTGAATATATTTGGGGTTGGGACAAGTAACTGACAATTGACCAGGCTTTTGTTTGTTTTTTGAAGTGTGGACATGCCCTTAAAATCTAACCATACGAGAGTCCGCAGTTACTGCCCCTCCCATAGCTTAGTGACCTCAGACATGCTCAGTGTGATACTTTACCATTCCCTATGCCAAGAAAGGGGGAGGAGTAACATTAAAAGTGAAAAGGGAGGAAGTTTCGTAATTTTCTGGTATAAACTTTAACTGCGTTAGTTAGTTAGTTATTTAATCTACAAGTGTTACATCATTTCAATCACCGGTTTCTGGCCTTTCATTCATGGAAATAATTAGTTTAGGTTGGACTTCTCCTTACATGTTTAAAAACAGATTGCTTACAGTCTATAATGATGAATTTGCAGGGGCCTGGCAGCCAGTCTACTGCCCCTTGCGTAGGAGGCATCATTGTATTGCAGCTTGTTAACTACTGAGTCACACAGAGCATCCAACCTCCTCCAAACACTCATTGGTTCTAAAAGCTAATAGGCAGGTTTGCCTGTGTCCCTACCACTTTCCCGGTAGGCGCACATATGCAGAAAATCAAAGAATATCCTGCCAATCACTGTTAGAACCAGCAAGCACAGTGCTTATGGGTAAGTTTAAAGCCTCAGCGATCAATTTCTATCACACAAAGAAAGGTAGGAATAAACTCCTGATATTTCTTTAAGACCATTGGTGACCCTCAATTTCATAGTGTTATTGGAGGTCTCTGATTTTTTCTTCTACTATATTGATCGCCAGGATTTCTATGGATCTACTCCTGAGTATGTGGGTAATGTGGGTTCGAATAAACCCAGTTTCGAATCGAACCGAGGGTTTCGAAGTCCCAAGAAACTTTCAGAAACTCCCGAATTTCACGGAACCTGGATTTTTAGAATTTTCTATTTTGATCGAAAATCAAAGTAGACAATCATCGAAGACCGAAAGTAGACAATTTTCAGTTTCGAACATCTCTACTCCTGAGTTTACATATTACCTCCCAACTATTAGATGCGAGGAGTTGTATGGGCAGCCCCTGCCCTTGTTCCACCCATGGACAAGTTCTGACCCTCTTGGGAAAATCTTGTCCACAACAGCAGGGCAGACCTTATTAGAGAGGTCCTATAATAAACAGGCCATGTGAAAGGGTGGAATATTGTGACTTTTATCACAATAATTGGAACTACTTTGACAGACTTCCTATTAGACTTGTATTGAGCCACCTTGAGATTGAGAGATTTTTGGAGTGGCGTAACTAGGAATCACTGGCCACCCAACAAAACTATGATGGGGCCCTATCCATGTTTCATCTACAGTGTTTCTTACGGAATGGGCTATATCTGTCATATAGGGGCCCTGGTTTCCAGGAACACCTGTGGTTGCAGGATCCACTGAGTTATGACCCCCTGCTATTGCATAGAGCTGTGGGGGGTGACGACTGATTAGAAATGAATTAACAATGTTATTGGTCTCTGTGTGACTCCCCTTTACATTTAATCCATTCCGTTTACCTTACAATTTGGCCTTTCCTGTAACTTTACTTGCTCTCCCTCTGTAATGAAATTCAGGTAGAACGTGAAATACTTACTTGGATTGGAACTTTTTCCACAATACATAAAGATGATAATAATAAAGCGATGGACACCAACAGCCTCAAAATAACCAACAGAAGCCAATTTCCTAGAAAAAAAAAGAGGTTTAAATTATGTTATAGTCAAGTTGACATTGTTGTGTTAAACATTGTGTCATACAGTAGAGCAGTACAGGGCAATACAATATAACATATTTAAGGGATAATTCCAAAAGGCATTCACACACAGCAATCTCTTGTACCAGTCTGTGTGGGCTGGGCACGAGGGCATCTAATATGTACCAATCTGTGTGGGCTGAGGCAAAAATATACATTATAGTATATTTTCTGGTATTCTCATTTTCCAAACTTTTTTCTGAACCCTGTTTGAGGATCACGGCCTTTCGGATCGTCGAACGGCTGAGAAGCTCGAACGGTCGAGTATCCCAGAACCCCCTCCTGGGTCCTTAGAAAGGACCATTGTAACCCTGGGAAAGGGTCAATCAATGTACATTCCTAGGCCCCATACAATATCATATTATCTGCACACTGCATACTTTATAAACAAAGGGGTTTTAGTATACATTACTGTGATCACATGAATGAAAAGCCTTCCAACCACGTCAAGGTAACCCCAGTCTGGAAGGTCCTAACGTCTAACCTTTTCAATTCTTTTACTTCATACGATTAGCAACCTTTTGCAGTTCTCATTCTTACACACTGGATCCATATACAGGCTCTCTCACTTCCTCCCCTCAGCCCTTTGGCTTTTTAAAATGAGGAAGAGGCCATCCAGTGCTTTATATTAAAGGCAGAGGACCTCCCATTAAAGGGGCGTGTTGGGGTGCTATTACCACATGGAGGTTGACCAAGCCTCCCAATAAATACATACAATACAAGCATTGTGGAAGCACTCCAATTAGGCTAATTTACAACTACATTTAGTGGAAGTGCTACGATCTGGTCAAACATTTATACAAACATAGAAAGATAATCAATGCACATCCCTAGGCCCAATACAATATCATATTATCTGCACACTGGCATACTTATAAACAAAGGGGTTTTAGTATACATTACTGTTAACACATGAATGAAGCCTTCCAACCACGTCAAGGTAACCCCAGTCTGGAAGGTCCTAACTCTAACCTTTTCAATTTCTTTTACTTCAATTACGATTAGCAAACTTTGCATTTCTCATTCTTACACACTGTCCATATATAACAGGCCTCTCCCTTCCCCCCAGCCCTTTGGCATTTTAAAATGAGGGAGAGGCCATCCAGTGCTTTATATAAAGTATTGTACTGTATATATTGTAACCTATATAAAGAGGTGCAAACTGCGGAGCTCAGAAGTCATCACGTGATGGCAGAGAAAAGATGCTGGTAACACCGGCAACATTGATTTCGCCACACTGGCGGTGTCATTGGCGGCTGCAGCGACATCTCCCGGTGTTGGTGACATCAGGGGGTCCTGTTTTTGAGCTGCAGGCAATGGCACTTCTAAGTGCCAGGGAGGGGGTTTCTGGTATGAACTGCGGGACCCCTTAAGCCCCAAAAGCACTTGTAAGTGCCACAAGGGCCCTTCCAAGGGCCATAAGGCCTCCATAAAGTAGAGTTGATCCAGGGATATTTCCGACTGGTGCTTTGATGTCTGGAAGAATTTTTTTTTCTTTCATAATTCTGGTGGTTTTTTTTTTTGCCTTCCTCTGGATCAATAGATGGCAGAAATGTGGGTATTGTTGAGTAGGTTGGACTGGATAGACATATGTCTTTCTTTATTCAACCTCAAATGCAGTACTAAACTATACTATATTATACTATCCTATACTATGCTATGCTATACTATACCTAGAAAATATAAAAAACTTTTGCTATCCAAGAGTGAATATCCTTCTGGTACTGGGTGGGTAGTTGGGGTTATCTGGGCTGGGGAAGGTAAGTCAGATTGAATTAATTCCTCTGAATCAACTCCCTTTGGTTGGGTAAATCCAGTTTTTTTAGAGCTCACACCATTTTCCCTCTAAGCATGCATGACCTTATTTAACATTTTTAAAGACAACTATACTCCCTTAATTTACTGTCACCGATGAGTAGTTCCCAGAGTGAAGACAAAACACACCAGTCCTCACCGCTGGGATCACTTTCTATTCTCTGTTATACTTAATTGAAGTTCGTTTTGTGGCTTTGTCCTCCACCCATTCAGCGACTTTGGCATGTGAAGACACGCTTTGTAGAAGTGTGTCTTCTCATTGGCCAGGGTTGCGAATGCGCAAGTGGAACCAGAGCTGTGAAGCAAACCGTAAGTATAACAGAGAATAGAAGTGGTCCCAGTGGTTAGGACCTGGTGGTTTGGTCCTCACTCAGACACAGACTGCAGGGCCAGTGGACTGGGTGGAGGTGAGTATAGTTCTCCTTTAACCCAGCAGGCCTGCCCGTAATCTTGAACACAAAATCCTGTAATGCGGTATGTACACACATTGGAATTGACTGGGATGAAGAAGGAAGTGAAATTATTGTTATAGGAGAAGTGAGGAGAAGATTCATTTTCTAACCATCTCCATGTGGAGGGATTTCTGATTACTTTAATAACTTTAACTGCAGCCGGGATTTGATCCATTCCCAGATCTCAATGGGATGATGTCATCAATGGGGTGATGTCATCAATAGGATGATGTCACCCTGGAGCAAGAGGGATCCAACATGAGGAGGATGGTGGTCCCCAATATACAAACCTCAGAATCATTTCATAAAAAGTGTGGATAAAAAATACATAATCTGTTCAGACTGGGGGTAATGGGGAACCTGTGAGCTCAGCCTTTAATTCTTATTAAAACACAATTATAGTAGAGAGACCCTGATATATTATAGAAATATAATTCATTACAGATCTAAAACGGGTATACTTAATACACTATAATAGCCACACATAGATACTAAATGTCTATGATATACACAGGAGTAAAAGTCCATAAAAATGAAAGAACCAGTGGTACAGGCTGCAAATTAAAGTCCAGCACAGCCTCAAATACAAACAGGGCGATTCAAACAGGGCATTCTATTGTGGCACTCTAAACACCAGCAATAACTGGCATTAAAAGTGCCGGGATAGAAAAATGCCAGATAGTGATGCTCCAAGACCATATATGCCAATCGGCATATAACATCGCCAGGTGCCGTTGCATTGGGTTGCCGATAACGGCTCTCGGTTCATCGCTCTGTAAGTGTCCAGTACTCAACCCTACAGACAAGGGATTACCGGTCCACCGCCCCACTGAATTCCAGCTAACGGAGAGGTCCAACCCCACACACCCAAGACTGACCGGTCCCCTGAAGGCCATTTTTAAATTTTTTCTTACCTTTAGGAAAAATGGTGACTATTAAAGGACAACTCCACAGACCAAATTCACAACCCCTCTTTAAAGTACCCAGGGTGTGGACCTAAATTGCACTGTCCTCACCCTGTTCACTTTCTATATTTTTACTCACCTAAAGTTTCCTTTGGTTCTCCGATCCTGGAGTCTGAACTTCGACCAATTAGGAGGCACGCTCTGAAAGAAGCATGTCTTCTCATTGGCCGGATCACAACTGGGAAGTGGGGTTTAGCACTGAAGGAAACTTCAGGTAAGTAAAGACAGACTTAAGTGAACCCAGGGTGAGGACAGTGCAGTTTAGTCCGTCCCTGGGTACTACAGATGGCAGGAGCGAGGTCTAGTTGAGTTTAATTGTCCTTTTAAGTGTGTCCATTTTAGATCTGAATTAAATTATATTTTAAAGGATATTCCTATTTATCTTAGTGTTCACCCCTTCTATTTTTTACTATTACAATTTATAAGGCAATTACTTAATTAAAAATAATTTAATCCCTTATCCCCTCCTCCCCCTTATAAAAACCTGCATTAATAACGGTAGGTTCTCAATCTATTGGTGTGTATAATAGTTCTCCAACCGCCCACCCGATGGAAGATTCTCACACAGAGAATTTACTGGATGAGAGGACATTGCACATTGCACACTAGTGTTGGACAATTGATCTGGCCAAAGTAGGTGCATTGCGTTATTTTCCGGCTTACCGAATCCTGCATTCTGAAGAGTTAAAGTCAGGGTTATCGATTAAAAATGATAATCCTTAAATTTCAAACTCATAAAATTTGTCTAGAACTCGGTTTCCAGTTCTAGTCCATCCAAATTATACTGATGACATAACTAGATACTGATTATAACTGGAGGAAGATTTGGGAATGCATGTCAATCATACACATGCCCCTCCCCCATTATTCCACATGACCCCAATACATTGACAATTACCTTTCTTGCAGTAGGTCAGTGGATACCTCTCGGTAGATCTCACTTACAGAATTGTTTTGCCATGCAGTGTAGGGGAGGTTTGAAGTAACATTATATATACGAATAGTGAGGTTTGAGGATTCCATTATTGTCTTGTGTAGTCCGCCATTCAATTGTTGCTTCTCCATTACTGTACAAGACAACTCAATGTCACACACGTTATTTCTGAATAGACGTGGAGTACTGTCATATCACCACTTGTAATCTTCCTGAAATACGGGTATAATAAATAAATTAGCCATAAGACAATCCTGCTTAGTTCCTAACTAAATTACAGGCAGTAGAGTTACTAGAGATAGACTAGTGGATATTTCCAGCCATGTCATATATATTTATATGGTCTTTCTAGAAAACGCTGTATAGTTTGTACCTGCAATATACAAATTATGAACTAGGACATTTCTGGAGATCAAAAAAGAAAAGAAGGACTGGAAAATGTGTCTTTATTTACATCAGGAAAAGATTCCAAATAGAACTAGAAAGGGAAAACTCAATATTTCAATGAAGAGGACAGTGTTGTTTTTTTACTTCCCTTTAAATATGTCACATGCATTAAAGGTAGGTCAGTTGTGTGTGTGTATTCTATCAGGTTGGGGGATAAAAATACTAACTTTTTTTGATGATTGGTCAAAATGAGTTTTTTTTTACTTGGGTGACGTATTATGGTGTGACATATTATGGGGTGCTGTATTAAAGGGTGCCGTATTATAGGGTGCCATATTATGGGGTGATGCATTATGGGGTGCTGTATTATAGCCTGACATATTATGGGGTGACATATTATGGGGTGACGTATTATGGGGTGACGTATTATGGAGTGACCCATATCATGGGGTGACATATTATGGGGTGTCGTATTATGGGGGTTCTGTATTATGGTGGTGACGTATTATGGGGTGATTATTATGGGTGACGTATTATGGGGTGTGGGGTGATATATTATGGGGTGGACAATTATGGGTGGTGACATATTATGGGGTGACATATTATGGGGTGACGTATTATGGAGTGACCCATATCATGGGGTGACATATTATGGGGTGTCGTATTATGGGGTGCTGTATTATGGTGTGACGTATTATGGGGTGATATATTATGGGGTGATGTATTATGGGGTGATATATTATGGGGTGACATATTATGGGGTGACATATTATGGGGTGACGTATTATGGAGTGACCCATATCCTGGGGTGACATATTATGGGGTGTGTATTATGAGGTGCCGTATTATGATTACACTGATATATTATGGGGTGACATATTATAGGGTACCGTATTATGGGGTGACGTATTATGGTGTGACATATTATGGGGTGCCGTATTATAGGGTGACATATTTTAAGGTACCGTATTATGGGGTGACATATTATGGGGTGCCGTATATTAAGAGTGACGTATTATAGTGTGCCATATTTGGGGTGAGTAGTATTATGGTGTGACATATTATGGGGTGACATATTATGGAGTGACCCATATCATGGGTGGGTGACATATTATGGGGTGTCATATTATGGGGGGACCGTATTATGATTACACTGATGTATTATGGGGTGACATATTATAGGGTACCATATAGTGGGGTGACGTATTATGGTGTGACGTATTATGGGGTGCCATATTAAGGGTGCTGTATATAGGGTGCCATATTAT
Organism: Hymenochirus boettgeri; assembly: GCA_019447015.1. NCBI lineage: Eukaryota > Metazoa > Chordata > Amphibia > Anura > Pipidae > Hymenochirus > Hymenochirus boettgeri. Next base: position 323,833,251 of record CM033476.1, on the reverse strand, counting down.
AGGGTGACATATTATAGGGACGTATATGGGGGTGACATATTATAGGGTACGTATTATGGGGTGACATATTATTTTGTGACGTATTATGGGGTGACGTATTATGGGGTGACGTATTATGGAGTGACCCATATCATGGGATGACATATTATGGGGTGCCTATTATGATTACACTAATGTATTATGGGGTGACTTATTATGGGGCGCCATATTATGGGGTGACTGACGTATTATGGGGTGACTGACGTATTATGGGTGCCAATTATGGGGTGATGTATTATATGGTGACGTATTATGAGGTGACATATTATGGGGTGACCCATATCATAGGGTGACAATTATGGGATGCTGTATATGGGGTGACATATTATGGGGTGATGTGTTATGGGGTGCTGTATTATAGAGTGCCGTATTATGGGGTGACATATAATGTTTATGGGGTGACTATTAGGGGTGACATATTATGGGGTGACGATGTATTATGGGGTGACATATTATGGGGTGCCGTATATGGGGTGCCGTATTATGTTATGGGGGTGACATATTATGGGGTGACATACTATGGGTGCCGTATATGGGGTGCTGTATTATGGGGTAACATATTATGGGGTGACACATTATAGGGTGCCATATTATGGGGTGCCCCATATCATGGGGTGCCGTATAGCCTAACACAATCTCAACAATCTGACATTCTGTTCACTCCCCCCGGGCACTTTATTTCTCACTCTCTGCTCAGACTTTCCAGATCTCGTGCTGCTCACTCCCCTTCCACCTCTCATTGTGAAACAGAAGCAGGAAACCGCTACCGGAACTGAGACCTGCTGAGAGAAAGAGGAAAAAAAACTGACCCTGGGTTTTTAAAGGTACAGGGCTCAGACTCTGTCCGGATCTAGTTGTGACATTCCCAGGATATTAGAATAGTGGGACATCTTCCTGATGTCTGAAATCCAGAATACTTGGCAACTTTGAAACTGTTACAAACATTGTGATGACAGTGTGACTTGTCCTATTATAAATTAGTTTCTTTAAAGGACACATACAAGGTAATTTCATCCTGATACAGTCCCGAATGTTTTAATTAAAGTTAATGAAGAAAGAATAACCAGGTATCAATATATATAGTGATGATTCTCGATTTCAAAGTGAACCTGATTTTGATTTGAATTACGGATTTTTTACATTTTTAAGCTCTGAACTTTTCATCAAAAAATTGCATTTTAAAATTCCTATTGAAAATTTAAATAAAATGAACTTGGTGTGGTGATGTGAATGCAAATCTTTATCTTTCCATCTATTATATCTGGGAACATAGCACCTCGCAACTCTCAGGTGACTGGGAGCAGGACACAAACAGAAGATATGATATGTTGTACGGACCTGCCCCAGGAATGGAAGTGGGAATGGGTGGCATTAACATCAGGAGACATTCCTCTGCTCAAAGAGCTTTTATGAGCTTGAGCATGTGCAGAGGAGGCAGCAGGTGAGACAACTGTCTGGAGAGCAGGTGAGACAACGTCTCAGCCTTGATTGGCAACAAGGAGGGAGGGGCCAGCTTACTTTTCCAGAATGGGGACAATTATCCTTAAATATGTGATTAGTGATACATATATAAAAGTTCTGAATATATTATTGGGGTTAGGGACAAGTAAACTGACAATTGACCAGGTTTTGTTTGTTTTTTGAAGTGTGGACATGCCCTTTAAAATCTAACCATACAGAGAGTCCTGCAGTACTGCCTCCCATAGCTAGTGACCTCAGACATGCTCAGTGTGATACTTTACCATTCCTATGCCAAAGAAAGGGGGAGGAGAGTAACATTAAAAGTGAAAAGGGAGGAAGTTTGTAATTTTCTGGTATAAACTTTAACTGCGTTAGTTAGTTAGTTATTTAATCTACAAGTGTTACATCATTTCAATCACGGTTTTGGCCTTTCATTCATGGAAAAATTAGTTTAGGTTGGACTTCTCCTTTAACATGTTAAAAACAGATGTTACAGTTATAATGAGAATTTGCAGGGGCCTGGCAGCCAGTCTACATGCCCTTGCGTAGGAGGCATCATTGTATTGCAGTTGTAACTACATGAGTCACACAGAGCATCCAACCTCCTCCAAACACTCATGGGTCTAAAAGCTAATAGGCAGGTTTGCCTGTGTCCCTACCATCTTTCCCGGTAGGCGCACATATGCAGAAAATCAAAGAATATCCTGCCAATCAGCTGTTAGAACCAGCAAGCACAGTGCTATGGGTAAGTTTAAAGCCTCAGCGATCAATTTCATATCACACACAGAAAGGTAGGAATAAACTCCTGATATTTCTTTAAGACCATTGGTGACCCTCATTCATAGTGTTATTGGAGGTCTCTGATTTTTTTTCTACTATATTGATCGCCAGGATTTCTATGGATCTACTCCTGAGTATGTGGGTAATGGGGGTTCGAATAGAACCCAGTTTCGAATCACGTATTATGGAGTGACCCATATCATGGGGTGACATATTATGGGGTGTCGTATTATGGGGTGCTGTATTATGGTGTGACGTATTATGGGGTGATATATTATGGGGTGAACCGAACGATTACTTTCTGAGGGTAACTGAATGATTAATTTTCGAAGGGTTTTTAGCCGAAAAATAGAGAACAAAAATAGAACATACTACAAATGCGAGGTAGGATTATTACTGAACAAGGAAATGATACAATTTCGAGTGTTTACCAAACTGATACATTCTAGGGTGAGTTAGCAAAAAACGATCCGTACATTCGAGGATTATCCGGAAACTGAACGATATTTCGAGTTTGGTTTTAGCGAATGATGACATTCTAGGGTTAGCTGGATAAATTAAACGGTTAATAATTATCGAAAATACTAGCCGCCGGGAGTATGCCCGCGGAAAAATCAAACTAAGTTCGAGTTAGTTCGAGTTCGTCCTGTCTGAACTCATAAAGTCAGAGTATTGAAAAGGAACTTAGAATGTGTCCAACATGCCACACAGCCTTTGTCATCTGCCTAATTGCGTGGTTGATTGATTTTCATCCTTTTAATTAGCATTTCGGTGACTTGTTACGAATACCTACCAGTTTACTTGTCATTTACCTACGCCCTACGTGCTTTCTCGTCACAGCGCTACACCCATGTATAAAAAGTTCATGGTGACCAGCCTCCCACTACTTTTTGAACCATACTGAACCCATATATGTTTAAATAATGTGACAAATAGAACACATCCACTTATAAGCGAATACGTAGTCACATGACAAATAAAGATAAACATGTATACAAAGAGCCAATTGGTCCAAGAATTTGAGATGGGCAAGAAAAAACTCTAAAAGGTAGTTATTAAAAGAAAATGTTTCATTAATTAGACACTCATACAGCGGACCACCAAGGGAAAAGCACCGCGCCTTGCCGGTTCTCTGGAGTTAAATTTAAATCATGCTAACGATTGTTATATCAGTTAGCATGTGTATATCGGCTCTCTTGGTATATAGATCAGGATGATTGATAGTTTGCAAAAAACACATGGCAAAGCATTGCATTAAAACTTGGAAGAAATTGGCTGACAATGTATCTAATTTATGCGATCCAAATAATTAAGAATCTCATCTAACTCTAGAAGTTTATTTCCTTGTTTCAATATACAAACCAGGGAGATTTAATAAAAGTTCTTATCATTAAAAAATTGGCTGCTTTCGTGACTAATATATTTTAACCCCAACCAATCAGCTTTAAAGTTAATAAGATCTGATTGGTTTGGGAGCCACAATTAGGCACCTTATATTTAATGATAAGAATTTTATTGAAATAAACTCTGATTTTTTGTAATATTTCTGTGTATATTACCTGTCGCCATCTAGTGTTTAGGGTAATGTTCTAGGTTTGACAGCCGAATTGATGAGACGAACAGGGCCGTAAATTTTCGAACGCAGTTTGTAAAAATTACATTCACCCGGTTGGATGGAATTTTAAAAAAATCGCCCCCATACAATTAGGGGCCTACTTGCATTGCCGTATTGTACGAACGAGGTACATTCTCAGTCGGGGGATGGGGACCTTACGAAAAACCCAAGGTATCGGAAGCTCTTCATTCCAACATTATTACAAACGTAGGTAGGCAATAGTGTTGATCCTGAAATCTTGGACCTTTGTCAAGCGGTTTGCTCTTGATAACTTCGATAAGATCGTCGAAGAAAAGCATACAGGACCGGTACATAAATATTGGAATTAAATAATTCACTGTTAATACATTAAGAAGATCCTTCGTGATGCACTGATGACTTTCTCTTCTCTATCTGTTGATTAGCAATGGTTAGCCCGCCAGGGGCCCCTGACACTTTAGAAGTTGAGTGTGTTCTAATATATCTATGCGTATGATAGATATGGGGGACCGTACATCTAGCGGTAAGATTGGGCCAAATAAAACAGTATTTGCTTTGGCTAACGAAATCTGTTTACGTCATGCGACACAGAGCAACAACTTGCCCAGCAATTCAATATTATTACAGGTTGCGATTGGTTCAATTATAATATCATACATGTGTATGGCCGAGAGTGGAGATACCCTTTAATTTTTTTTACCATTCACCTTATTATGTGAATATAACCACTAGGTGTCACTTAATAATGCTACAAAGTTAAAACTTTATGAGTATTTTTGTACCCGAGAAATGTGGTTTAGTGTACTTAGTATGCATGGTTTCTTATATTCCTAAGCTAAAGGTTCGCGTTTATTTAAGAGAAAATGAATTAATAAAAACAAGGTGTTTGGGGGTTACTTAGTTGTAGCTTCACCTGAGGCCACTAGAAACCTCCACTATTACAAGGACACATGCCAGACACCATAGGGAATAAGATTGTTCGATGTAAAGCTCTTACAGGGCAGGGACCCTCATTTACCTCTTGTGGCCAAAGCCCTTAGTACTTTCTATTATATAAGTTTACTATATTTTATGCCTGTATGAACTATCTATGTAATTTATCCCCTTTGAGCTTATGGACTTTATTGCTATTTTAACTACTGTACCAAGCGCTAGCTATAAAATAAACATATTTATACATACATACCATAGAAGTCAGCTTCTCCAGCCTGGCGGATTCTGCAGCATGTGAACTGGTATTCAAAATTTTTTAGGGCACGATTAGTGGATTTAAGCAGCTTTGAATAATAAAATGGGTTAAAACCACTTTGTTTAAAGTGATGGATAAAGGGGTGGACTTGGGGGTGGAGCGTTAGGTTGTTGTAATGGGCAGCAAACCCGTCAGGTTAGCGGATTGGCAAAACCTTTAGTCGGCCAGGGGAGGACTGACGGACCTTTTGGATCTGGGGGGGGACCCAAAATCAAACCAAAGTCTAGTACTTTCATGGTAGGATCACAAAATGTTTGACCATGACCCCAATTTGCCTTAAATGTCACACACATTTTTTTTTGACAACTATTTCTTATTTTACATGGTTAAGTCTGCAGCCATTTTCAAAGTGTATGTGTGGTTAAGATAGAAACTAACAAACTAACGAAATTGGCAGGCTGAGTTACACCTAGCTACTGATCTTGAGGGGCTGTGATAACACTGGCGAAATGATCTGGAGGGCATGATAACAATAGGGCTAATGATCCTGGAGGGCTAGATAACACTGGCCTAAGGTCTGTAGGTACTGATAACCACTGCGCCTAATAGATTCTGGAAGGGCTGATAACAATGAGCAAATGTTCTTAGAGGGCTGTGATTAATGCTGGCTAATGGTCTGGAGGGATTCATAACACTGCGGTAATGAAATGGAGGGCCTGATCTTGAAACACTAGGTAATGGTTCTGGGGGTCTGACTAACACTGGCTAATGAACGAGGGCCGATACACACCGGCTCTGGTCATGAGGGCTGATAACACTGGCTAATGTCTGGAAGGGCTGATTAATACGGCTAATGATTTCTGGGAGGGGCTGCTGCGATGATAAACACTGGGTAATGATCTTGGAGCGGATGAAACATTAGGCCTAATGATTGGGAGGGCTGATAATACTGGGTAATGATCTGGAGAGGCTGAATAATAATGGCGTAATAATCCGGACAGACTGATAACACTGTGAAATTGTTGATTGAAATGATCTGGAGGGTGGGCTCGATTACCCCATGGCCCTTTAATGATCTGATGCGGCTGATAAACAACGGGTTAAAGATTTCTGGAATACTAAATAACATGGCTAATGATTTCTGCGAGGGCTATAATACTGGAGTAATAATCCGGAAAGACTGATCAACACTGTTGAAAAATGAGATACTGCGAAGGCTGCTGATTACAATGGGCTAATGTGATTGATGGCTCTGATAATACTGCGCGTTAATAATCTGGAAAGACCTGATAAACTGGCTTAATGCTCTGGAGCAGGCGATGAATTGAGGACACGGCTAATGATCTGGAGGGCTGATAACACTGCACTAATGATCTGGAGGGATGGTGATAACACTGCTAATGATCTGGAGCGGGCAATGATAATACTGGCTAATGATCTTGGAGGGCTTGCTAACCACTAGCTAAGTTGATAAATGAGGGGACTGATAAACATGGGTTTAATGGTCTGTAGGTCTCGCGATAACACTGGGATAATGTCTGGAGGGCTGATATTTGAATTGTATCCCTGGTCCAATATTCTGTGGAGGGCTGATAACACTGGCCACCTAATGAATCTGGATGGCTGTGGATGATAACAACTAGGGCTAAATGATCTGTAGAGTCTGATAAAACTGGACTCATGGTCTGTAGGTCTGATAACACTGGACTAATGCTCTCGTAGGTTCTGATTGGATAACACTGGGCTAATGCGTCTGGAGGGCTGATAACACCTGGCTAATGGAATGATCCGGACGGAAGGCGAGTTTAAACTGGCTAATAATCTAGAAGATTGATTAACACTGGTTAATTACCAGCGACCGGCATAATACCACTCGGTAATGGGTAATGAACGGAGGGCTGAACACACTCTGAGCTAATTATCTGGAGCGGCTGATAAACCTGGGCTAATTGACATGGAGAGCTGATAACACTTGGACTAAATGATCTAAGGCAGGCGATCATAACCATCTGGATTAAAAAAACTGGAGGGACTAATTAACACTGGGTAATTGATATGGAGGTATTACAAACACTCCATAATTATCTAAATGCGGCGAACTGTTGACAACCACCTCGGCTAAGGATTCTGGAGGGCCTTGACTTACACTGACTAATGAAACTGGAGGGGCTGACTAACACTGGGTAATGACTGGTGCGAGGGCTGACTAATAATACATGTAATAATAAATGTAAATTTTCTGTTTCCAGCTCCTGCTTACAAGCTTGACCAGAATGGCAGCCCACGTCTGTGATTGGCTGTGAAAGGCAGCCAATACAGGACGTGGTGCCGCATAATGAAGACAACTTATGGAAAAGAAGGTCTTGTACGTAGCGTTCAGATGTTTGTTATTTTAAGAAAAATCAACTCAGTGGTTAGGGGGACGGGCAGGGGAGATCTATGATTATGGCCAAACTGTCATCCCTCCCAGAGGCCAAGAAAGGAAAGCAAGAAATTTGAGACAGGAAGACATGCCCAATACTCTTAAGTTTCCTGCGGACTTTGTGCCGGACTGGCACTGTGCAAGGGAGAACAATAAGGAGCAGAAATGTAAGTGTTTTTAAAAACTACACAGTGGATCAGTATGGGGTTCGGTCAATTTTCGTTTTGGGAGTGGAAGTTGCCCTCCAGCCTACTGGTTTCAGTCTTTCACAGTCTTTGAAACAGTGATAGTGCTATACAGGAATAATGAAACCATCATGGTATATTCACATCTTTCACTATTAATGGTAAGATTATACAATGAATAATGACTCAGAGACTAGTTGACAGTCTTTGAATTGATGGCTAGAGAGCTATAAAGAAAATAATGCGATATCATGGTGTATGGCCAGTCTTTTTGAAGTGATGGCTTTAGTTATACAGCGAAATTAATGACATCCTAGATGTGTCACCATCTTTAATTGATAGTGGCGCTCGCTATAAAGGAAATAACAACATCATGTGTATTAGTTACAGTTCCCGAACTGAATGCTGACATTGCCAATAAGAAAAAGGACTCATAATTATTCAGGGTTAATATTCAGGGCTTTGCTTTAAACGGCATTTGTTTCACCCCTCCCAGGGAAAATTTCCGACCCTCAAAATATTTCAGCCTACAGCGGTTCACCTGACTGACTAAACCTGCACCCCACGTGTGTGCTTATAACAGACCAATAATTTTTAACCATCTTGGGAGGTATGCATGGTAACGGTACTGTCTGGGATCAGCCACCAATAGTTTAAGTCAGTTACCACATTTAGTTTTATCCACTGATTACAGCAGAGCTCAAAGACATTGGCCAAATAACTCAATTACAGAGACACTTTGTCCGAGGCTTAGGGATAGTCCCGGCACAGACCCTGCCTCGATATGGCGGGTGCATATAATAGGGGTTCCGTTATTAGGGGTGATTGTATTATGGGATGCCATATATTATGGGGGGTGGACATAATTATAGGGTGCCCGTATTATGCGGGTGACATATTAATGGAGGTACCATATTTATGCGGGGCGTTGGAACTGACGTATTATGGGGTTTTGCTATTATATGGTGGTTGCTATATTATGGGGTTGCTGATTATTATGGGAGGTGCTGTATTATGGCAGAGGCTGGACCCATTTATTCACTGGGGTGACTTATTATGGGGGGGGTGCCATATTATGATTGCACTGAGGATATGGGGTGACATATATTTAGGGTGACGTATTATGGTGTTGTAGCATATTTATGGGTGGGTTGTGCCGTACTTAAAAGGAGTTTGCCGTTATTATAGGTGATGCATATTATGGGGGTGACATTGATGACTTATGGGGTGTTTTGGGGTTGCTTGCTGTATGTATGCCTGAAATATTATGGGGTGACATATATTGGGGTGACGTTATTATGGGTTGAAGTATTATCGGAGATTAGACCATATCATGGGGGGTGACATATTTGAGGGTGTCGTATAGGAGGTGTGTTATTGTATTATGGTGTGTGAGTGTGGATTTTGTTGTCGTGACGTTATATGGGCGTGATATTTTATGATCGGGGGTGACGTTTGGGGGGTGGTGACGTTTATTATGGGGTGATTTTTTTTATATATTATGGGGTGGACATATATTATGGTAGGATGTGGAGGGGTGACCATATTATGTGGGGGCGGTGAATATTATGGAGCGGACGTTATTCTGCCGATTGACCCATATCATGGGGGACATATTATGGTGGGCCGCGGTTGTAGTATTATGGGGATGGTGCTGTTGTATTATGGTGCTGCACGTTTATTCGTATTATGGGTGTGATATATTATGGGTTGATGTGTATTATGGAGTGATAGATTTATGGGTGGACATATTATGGGGTTGGGTTGGTGACATATTTATTGGGGGGTGACGTATATGGAGAGTGACCCATATCATGCCGGGGGGTGGACATATTATGGGGTGTAGTTTTTATTATGAGGCGGTGCCGCTATTATGAATTACACTGATCTATTATGGGGTGACATATATCGGGTACCGTATTCTGCGGGGGGTGACGTTATTATGGTTCGTGTGAAATATTATGGGGTTGGCCGTTATTATTATAGGCGTGACATATTTTTAACTGGTACCGTATTATGCGGTGGGGGGGTGACAATATTATGGGGTGGGCGGTGCCTAGTATATTTAAAGAGTTGACGTATTATAGTGTGACCATATTATGGGGTGGTGGTGTGGCTTGGAGTATTATGGTTGTGAATTATTATGGGGTGACGGGTGAAATTATTATGGAGTGACCCATATCATGGGGTTGACATATTATGGAGGTGTCATATTAGGGGAGCCGGTACCGATTATGATTACACTGATGTATTATGGGGGGTGGGACATATATAGGGTAGCCATAATTTATGGGGTGGGGTGGACGTATTATGGTTTGTTTGTGACGTATTTTATTGAGTCGGGGTGCCATAATTAAAGGGTGCTGTATTATAGGGGTGACATCATTATTATAGGCGTGACATGATTTATTAGGCAGGCGACCGTATTATGGGGGGTGACATTTATAGGGTACAGTTATTTATGGGGTGGGTGACATATTATTTT
>CM033476.1:323810799-323823003 GCA_019447015.1 Hymenochirus boettgeri | reverse complement strand
CGTATAGTGTTGGATCTATTAGGGGGTGACATATTGGGGTGAACATATTATGGGGTGACATATTATGGGGTGACGTATTATGGAGTGACCCATATCATGGGGTGACATATTATGGGGGTGTCTTATTATGGTGTGTGTATTATGGTGTGAGTATTATGGGGTGATATATTATGGGTGATGTTATTATGGGGATATATTATGGGGTGACATATTATGGGGTGACTATTATGGGGTGACGTATTATGGAGTGCCCATATCATGGGGTGACATATTATGGGGTGTCGTATTATGAGGTGCCGTATTATGATTACACTGATATATTATGGGGTGACATATTATAGGGTACCGTATTATGGGGTGACGTATTATGGTGTGACATATTATGGGGTGCCGTATTATAGGGTGACAATTTTTAAGGTACCGTATTATGGGGTGACATATTATGGGGTGCCGTATTAAAGAGTGACGTATTATAGTGTGCCATATTATGGGGTGATGTATTATGGTGTGACATATTATGGGGTGACATATTATGGAGTGACCCATATCATGGGGTGACATATATGGTGGTCATATTATGGGGTACCGTATTATGATTACACTGATGTATTATGGGGTGACATATTATAGGGTACCATATTATGGGGTGACGTATTATGTGTGACTATTTATGGGTGCCATATTAAAGGGTGCTGTTTATAGGTGCCATATTTAGGGTACATATTATAGGGTACCGTATTATGGGGTGACATATTATAGGGTACCGTATTATGGGGTGACATATTATTTTGTGACGTATTATGGGTGACGTATTATGGGGTGCCGTATTAGTGGAGTACCCATATCATGGGATGACATATTATGGGGTGCCGTATTATGATTACACTAATGTATTATGGGGTGACTTATTATGGGGCGCCATATTATGGGTGACTGACTATTATGGGGTGACTGACGTATTTATGGGGTGCCATATTATGGGGTGATGTATATATGGTGACGTATTGAGGTGACATATTATGGGTGACCCATATCATAGGGTGACATATTATGGGATGCTGTATTATGGGGTGACATATTATGGGGTGATGTGTTTATGGGTGCTGTATTATAGAGTGCCGTATATGGGTTGACATATAATGTATTATGGGGTGACATTTATGGGGTGACATATTATGGGGTGACTAGTGGGTGCGATTATATGGGGTGCATATTATGGTGCCGTATTATGGGTGTCCGATATGTATTATGGGGTGACATATTATGGGGTGACATACTATGGGTGCCGTATTATGGGGTGCTGTATTATGGGTAACATATTAGGGGGTGACACATTATAGGGTGCCATATTATGGTGCCCCATATCATGGGGTGCCGTATAGCCTAACACAATCTAACAATCTGACATTCTGTTCACTCCCCCCTGTGCACTTATTTCTCACTCTCTGCTCAACTTTCCAGATCTCGTGCTGCTCACTCCCCTTCCACCATCTCATTGTAAAACAAAGCAGGAAACCGCTACCGGAACTGAGACCTGCCGGAAGAAGAGGAAAAAAAACTGACCCTGGTTTTTAAAGGTACAGGGCTCAACTCTGTCCGATCTAGTTGTGACATTCCCAGGATATTAGAATAGTGGGACATCTTCCTTGTCTGAAATCCAGAATACTTGGCAACTTTGAAACTGTTAAAACATTGTGATGACAGTGTGACTTGTCCTATTATAAATTAGTTTCTTTAAAGGACACATACAAGGTATTTCATTCCATCCTGATACAGTCCCCGAATGTTTATTTAAAGTTAATGAAGAAAGAATAACCAGGTATCAAATATATTTATAGTGATGATTCTCGATTTCAAAGTGAACCTGATTTTGATTTGGAATTACGGATTTTTTTACATTTTCTAAGCTCTGAACTTTTCATCAAAAAATTGCATTTTAAAATTCCTATTGAAAATTTAAATAAAATGAACTTGTGTGGTGTGACTGTGAATGCAAATCTTTATCTTTCCATCTATTTTATATCTGGGAACATACTGCACCTCGCAACTCTCAGGTGACTGGGAGCAGGACACAACAGAGATATGTATATGTTGTAGACGACCGCCCCCAGAATGGAAGTGGGAATGGGTGGCATTACCATCAGAGCATTCCCTGCTCAAAGAGCTTTATGAGCTTGAGCATGTGCAGAGAGGCAGCAGGTGAGACAACTGTCTGGAGGCAGCAGGTGAGACAACTGTCTCAGCCTTGATTGGCAACAAGGAGGGAGGGGCCAGCTTACTTTTCCAGAAGGGGACAATTATCCTTAAATATGTGATTAGTGATACATTAATAAAGTTCTGAATATATTTGGGGTTGGGACAAGTAACTGACAATTGACCAGGCTTTTGTTTGTTTTTTGAAGTGTGGACATGCCCTTAAAATCTAACCATACGAGAGTCCTGCAGTTACTGCCCCTCCCATAGCTTAGTGACCTCAGACATGCTCAGTGTGATACTTTACCATTCCCTATGCCAAGGAAAGGGGGAGGAGTAACATTAAAAGTGAAAAGGGAGGAAGTTTCGTAATTTTCTGGTATAAACTTTAACTGCGTTAGTTAGTTAGTTATTTAATCTACAAGTGTTACATCATTTCAATCACCGGTTTCTGGCCTTTCATTCATGGAAATAATTAGTTTAGGTTGGACTTCTCCTTACATGTTTAAAAACAGATTGCTTACAGTCTATAATGATGAATTTGCAGGGGCCTGGCAGCCAGTCTACTGCCCCTTGCGTAGGAGGCATCATTGTATTGCAGCTTGTTAACTACTGAGTCACACAGAGCATCCAACCTCCTCCAAACACTCATTGGTTCTAAAAGCTAATAGGCAGGTTTGCCTGTGTCCCTACCACTTTCCCGGTAGGCGCACATATGCAGAAAATCAAAGAATATCCTGCCAATCACTGTTAGAACCAGCAAGCACAGTGCTTATGGGTAAGTTTAAAGCCTCAGCGATCAATTTCTATCACACAAAGAAAGGTAGGAATAAACTCCTGATATTTCTTTAAGACCATTGGTGACCCTCAATTTCATAGTGTTATTGGAGGTCTCTGATTTTTTCTTCTACTATATTGATCGCCAGGATTTCTATGGATCTACTCCTGAGTATGTGGGTAATGTGGGTTCGAATAGAACCCAGTTTCGAATCGAACCGAGGGTTTCGAAGTCCCAAGAAACTTTCAGAAACTCCCGAATTTCACGGAACCTGGATTTTTAGAATTTTCTATTTTGATCGAAAATCAAAGTAGACAATCATCGAAGACCGAAAGTAGACAATTTTCAGTTTCGAACATCTCTACTCCTGAGTTTACATATTACCTCCCAACTATTAGATGCGAGGAGTTGTATGGGCAGCCCCTGCCCTTGTTCCACCCAGGACAAGTTCTGACCCTCTTGGGAAAATCTTGTCCACAACAGCAGGGCAGACCTTATTAGAGAGGTCCTATAATAAACAGGCCATGTGAAAGGGTGGAATATTGTGACTTTTATCACAATAATTGGAACTACTTTGACAGACTTCCTATTAGACTTGTATTGAGCCACCTTGAGATTGAGAGATTTTTGGAGTGGCGTAACTAGGAATCACTGGCACCCAACAAAACTATGATGGGGCCCTATCCATGTTTCATCTACAGTGTTTCTTACGGAATGGGCTATATCTGTCATATAGGGGCCCTGGTTTCCAGGAACACCTGTGGTTGCAGGATCCACTGAGTTATGACCCCTGCTATTGCATAGAGCTGTGGGGGGTGACGACTGATTAGAAATGAATTAACAATGTTATTGGTCTCTGTGTGACTCCCCTTTACATTTAATCCATTCCGTTTACCTTACAATTTGGCCTTTCCTGTAACTTTACTTGCTCTCCCTCTGTAATGAAATTCAGGTAGAACGTGAAATACTTACTTGGATTGGAACTTTTTCCACAATACATAAAGATGATAATAATAAAGCGATGGACACCAACAGCCTCAAAATAACCAACAAAGCCAATTTCCTAGAAAAAAAAAGAGGTTTAAATTATGTTATAGTCAAGTTGACATTGTTGTGTTAAACATTGTGTCATACAGTAGAGCAGTACAGGGCAATACAATATAACATATTTAAGGGATAATTCCAAAAGGCATTCACACACAGCAATCTCTTGTACCAGTCTGTGTGGGCTGGGCACGAGGGCATCTAATATGTACCAATCTGTGTGGGCTGAGGCAAAAATATACATTATAGTATATTTTCTGGTATTCTCATTTTCCAAACTTTTTTCTGAACCCTGTTTGAGGTCACGGCCTTTCGGATCGTCGAACGCTGAGAAGCTCGAACGGTCGAGTATCCCAGAACCCCCTCCTGGGTCCTTAGAAAGGACCATTGTAACCCTGGAAAGGGTCAATCAATGTACATTCCTAGGCCCCATACAATATCATATTATCTGCACACTGCATACTTTATAAACAAAGGGGTTTTAGTATACATTACTGTGATCACATGAATGAAAAGCCTTCCAACCACGTCAAGGTAACCCCAGTCTGGAAGGTCCTAACGTCTAACCTTTTCAATTCTTTTACTTCATACGATTAGCAACCTTTTGCAGTTCTCATTCTTACACACTGGATCCATATACAGGCTCTCTCACTTCCTCCCCTCAGCCCTTTGGCTTTTTAAAATGAGGGAAGAGGCCATCCAGTGCTTTATATTAAAGGCAGAGGACCTCCCATTAAAGGGGCGTGTTGGGGTGCTATTACCACATGGAGGTTGACCAAGCCTCCCAATAAATACATACAATACAAGCATTGTGGAAGCACTCCAATTAGGCTAATTTACAACTACATTTAGTGGAAGTGCTACTGATCTGGTCAAACATTTATACAAACATAGAAAGATAATCAATGCACATCCCTAGGCCCAATACAATATCATATTATCTGCACACTGGCATACTTATAAACAAAGGGGTTTTAGTATACTTACTGTAACACATGAATGAAAGCCTTCCAACCACGTCAAGGTAACCCCAGTCTGGAAGGTCCTAACTTCTAACCTTTTCAATTTCTTTTACTTCAATTACGATTAGCAAACTTTGCATTTCTCATTCTTACACACTGTCCATATAAACAGGCCTCTCCCTTCCCCCCAGCCCTTTGGCATTTTAAAATGAGGGAGAGGCCATCCAGTGCTTTATATAAAGTATTGTACTGTATATATTGTAACCTATATAAAGAGGTGCAAACTGCGGAGCTCAGAAGTCATCACAGTGATGGCAAGAAAAAGATGCTGGTAACACCGGCACACATTGATTTCGCCACACTGGCGGTGTCATTGGCGGCTGCAGCGACATCTCCCGGTGTTGGTGACATCAGGGGGTCCTGTTTTTGAGCTGCAGGCAATGGCACTTCTAAGTGCCAGGGAGGGGGTTTCTGGTATGAACTGCGGGACCCCTTAAGCCCCAAAAGCACTTGTAAGTGCCACAAGGGCCCTTCCAAGGGCCATAAGGCCTCCATAAAGTAGAGTTGATCCAGGGATATTTCCGACTGGTGCTTTGATGTCTGGAAGAATTTTTTTTTCTTTCATAATTCTGGTGGTTTTTTTTTTTGCCTTCCTCTGGATCAATAGATGGCAGAAATGTGGGTATTGTTGAGTAGGTTGGACTGGATAGACATATGTCTTTCTTTATTCAACCTCAAATGCAGTACTAAACTATACTATATTATACTATCCTATACTATGCTATGCTATACTATAACCTAGAAAATATAAAAAACTTTTGCCTATCCAAGAGTGAATATCCTTCTGGTACTGGGTGGGTAGTTGGGGTTATCTGGGCTGGGGAAGGTAAGTCAGATTGAATTAATTCCATCTGAATCAACTCCCTTTGGTTGGGTAAATCCAGTTTTTTTTAGAGCTCACACATTTTCCCTCTAAGCATGCATGACCTTATTTAACATTTTTAAAGACAACTATACTCCCTTAATTTACTGTCACCGATGAGTAGTTCCCAGAGTGAAGACAAAACACACCAGTCCTCACCGCTGGGATCACTTTCTATTCTCTGTTATACTTAATTGAAGTTCGTTTTGTGGCTTTGTCCTCCACCCATTCAGCGACTTTGGCATGTGAAGACACGCTTTGTAGAAGTGTGTCTTCTCATTGGCCAGGGTTGCGAATGCGCAAGTGGAACCAGAGCTGTGAAGCAAACGTAAGTATAACAGAGAATAGAAGTGGTCCCAGTGGTTAGGACCTGGTGGTTTAGGTCCTCACTCAGACACAGACTGCAGGGCCAGTGGACTGGGTGGAGGTGAGTATAGTTCTCCTTTAACCCAGCAGGCCTGCCCGTAAATCTTGAACACAAAATCCTGTAATGCGGTATGTACACACATTGGAATTGACTGGGATGAAGAAGGAAGTGAAATTATTGTTATAGGAGAAGTGAGGAGAAGATTCATTTTCTAACCATCTCCATGTGGAGGGATTTCTGATTACTTTAATAACTTTAACTGCAGCCGGGATTTGATCCATTCCCAGATCTCAATGGGATGATGTCATCAATGGGGTGATGTCATCAATAGGATGATGTCACCCTGGAGCAAGAGGGACCAACATGAGGAGGATGGTGGTCCCCAATATACAAACCTCAGAATCATTTCATAAAAAGTGTGGATAAAAAATACATAATCTGTTCAGACTGGGGGTAATGGGGAACCTGTGAGCTCAGCCTTTAATTCTTATTAAAACACAATTATAGTAGAGAGACCCTGATATATTATAGAAATATAATTCATTACAGATCTAAAACGGGTATACTTAATACACTATAATAGCCACACATAGATACTAAATGTCTATGATATACACAGGAGTAAAAGTCCATAAAAATGAAAGAACCAGTGGTACAGGCTGCAAATTAAAGTCCAGCACAGCCTCAAATACAAACAGGGCGATTCAAACAGGGCATTCTATTGTGGCACTCTAAACACCAGCAATAACTGGCATTAAAAGTGCCGGGATAGAAAAATGCCAGATAGTGATGCTCCAAGACCATATATGCCAATCGGCATATAACATCGCCAGGTGCCGTTGCATTGGGTTGCCGATAACGGCTCTCGGTTCATCGCTCTGTAAGTGTCCAGTACTCAACCCTACAGACAAGGGATTACCGGTCCACCGCCCCACTGAATTCCAGCTAACGGAGAGGTCCAACCCCACACACCCAAGACTGACCGGTCCCCTGAAGGCCATTTTTAAATTTTTTCTTACCTTTAGGAAAAATGGTGACTATTAAAGGACAACTCCACAGACCAAATTCACAACCCCTCTTTAAAGTACCCAGGGTGTGGACCTAAATTGCACTGTCCTCACCCTGTTCACTTTCTATATTTTTACTCACCTAAAGTTTCCTTTGGTTCTCCGATCCTGGAGTCTGAACTTCGACCAATTAGGAGGCACGCTCTGAAAGAAGCATGTCTTCTCATTGGCCGGATCACAACTGGGAAGTGGGGTTTAGCACTGAAGGAAACTTCAGGTAAGTAAAGACAGACTTAAGTGAACCCAGGGGTGAGGACAGTGCAGTTTAGTCCGTCCCTGGGTACTACAGATGGCAGGAGCGAGGTCTAGTTGAGTTTAATTGTCTTTTAAGTGTGTCCATTTTAGATCTGAATTAAATTATATTTTAAAGGAATATTCCTATTTTATCTTAGTGTTCACCCCTTCTATTTTTTACTATTACAATTATAAGGCAATTACTTAATTAAAAATAATTTAATCCCTTATCCCCTCCTCCCCCTTATAAAAACCTGCATTAATAACGGTAGGTTCTCAATCTATTGGTGTGTATAATAGTTCCCAACCGCCCACCCGATGGAAGATTCTCACACAGAGAATTTACTGGATGAGAGGACATTGCACATTGCACACTAGTGTTGGACAATTGATCTGGCCAAAGTAGGTGCATTGCGTTATTTTCCGGCTTACCGAATCCTGCATTCTGAAGAGTTAAAGTCAGGGTTATCGTTAAAAATGATAATCCTTAAATTTCAAACTCATAAAATTTGTCTAGAACTCGGTTTCCAGTTCTAGTCCATCCAAATTATACTGATGACATAACTAGATACTGATTATAACTGGAGGAAGATTTGGGAATGCATGTCAATCATACACATGCCCCTCCCCCATTATTCCACATGACCCCAATACATTGACAATTACCTTTCTTGCAGTAGGTCAGTGGATACCTCTCGGTAGATCTCACTTACAGAATTGTTTTGCCATGCAGTGTAGGGGAGGTTTGAAGTAACATTATATATACGAATAGTGAGGTTTGAGGATTCCATTATTGTCTTGTGTAGTCCGCCATTCAATTGTTGCTTCTCCATTACTGTACAAGACAACTCAATGTCACACACGTTATTTCTGAATAGACGTGGAGTACTGTCATATCACCACTTGTAATCTTCCTGAAATACGGGTATAATAAATAAATTAGCCATAAGACAATCCTGCTTAGTTCCTAACTAAATTACAGGCAGTAGAGTTACTAGAGATAGACTAGTGGATATTTCCAGCCATGTCATATATATTTATATGGTCTTTCTAGAAAACGCTGTATAGTTTGTACCTGCAATATACAAATTATGAACTAGGACATTTCTGGAGATCAGAAAAAGAAAAGAAGGACTGGAAAATGTGTCTTTATTTACATCAGGAAAAGATTCCAAATAGAACTAGAAAGGGAAAACTCAATATTTCAATGAAGAGGACAGTGTTGTTTTTTTACTTCCCTTTAAATATGTCACATGCATTAAAGGTAGGTCAGTTGTGTGTGTGTATTCTATCAGGTTGGGGGATAAAAATACTAACTTTTTTTGATGATTGGTCAAAATGAGTTTTTTTTTACTTATATTATGGGGTGACATATTATGGGGTGACATATTATGGGGTGACGTATTATGGAGTGACCCATATCATGGGGTTGACATATTATGGGGTGTCGTATTATGAGGTGCCGTATTATGATTACACTGATATATTATGGGGTGACATATTATAGGGTACCGTATTATGGGGTGACGTAGGCTAATGATCTGGAGGCTGATAATACTGGCTATGATCTGGAGGGCTGATAACACTGGGTATGATCTGGAGGGTGATAACACTGGCTAATGATCTGGAGCTGATAATACTGGGTAATGATCTGGAGGGCTGATAATACTGGGTAATAATCCGGAAGACTGATAACACTGTAAATGATCTGGAGGCTGATTACACTGGCTAATGATCTGATGGGCTGATAACACTGGGTAATATTCTGGAATACTAATAACACGGGCTAATGATCTGAGGGCTAATAATACTGGGTATAATCCGGAAGACTGATAACACTGTGAAATGATCTGGAAGGCTGATTACACTGGCTAATGATCTGATGGTCTGATAATACTGGGTAATAATCTGGAAGACTGATAACACTGGCTAATGGTCTGGAGGGCTGATGCACTGGCTAATGTCTGGAGGCTGATACACTGACTAATGATCTGGAGGGCTGATAACACTGGCTAATGATCTGGAGGGCTGATAATACTGGCTAATGATCTGGAGGGCTGCACACTAGCTAATGATCTGAGGGCTGATACACTGGTTAATGGTCTGTAGTTCTGATAACACTGGCTAATGGTCTGGAGGCTGATATCCCTGGCCAATATTCTGGGGGCTGATAACATTGGCTAATGATCTGGATGCTATAACACTAGCTAATGATCTGTTAGGTCTGATAAAACTGGCTAATGGTCTGTAGGCTGATAACACTGGCTAATGCTCTGTAGGTCTGATAACACTGGCTAATGGTCTGGAGGGCTGATAACCTGGCTAATGATCCGAGGGCTGATTACACTGGCTAATAATCTAGAAATGATAACACTGGTTAATTACCAGGACGGCTAATACCACTGGGTAATGAACTGGAGGGCTGAAAACACTGAGTAATTATCTGAGGGCTGATAACCTTGGTTTGAAATGGAGAGCTGATAACACTGGCTAATATCTGGAGGGATAATAACACTGGATAATAACTGGAGGGCTAATAACACTGGGTAATGATATGGAGGTATTACAACACTCCATATTATCTAAATGGCTGAAAACACTGGCTAAGATCTGGAGCTGACTTACACTGACATGACTGGAGGGCTGACTAACACTGGGTATGAATGGGAGGGCTGACTAATAATACATGTAATAATACATGTAATTATTCTGTTCCAGCTCCCTGCTTACAAGCATGGACAAGAATGGCAGCCCCTCGTGTTGGCTGAAAGGCACCCTCACAGACGTGGCTGCCGCTAATGAAGACACTATGGAAAAGAAGGTCTGTAAGTAGCGTTCAATGTTTTTTTTTAAGAAAATAACTCGTGGTTAGGGGAGGGCAGGGGAGATCTATGATATGGCCAAACTGTCATCCCCCAGAGCAAGAAGGAGCAGAGACCTTTGGACAGGAAGACAGCCACTACTCTTCAGTTTCCTGACTTTGGACTGGCACTGCAGGAGACCATAAGGAGCAAATGTAAGATGTTTTTAAACTACACAGTGGATCAGTATGGGGTTCAATTTTAGTTTTGGGAGTGGACGTTCCCCCTCAGCCTACTGGTTCAGTCTTTCACAGTCTTTGAACAGATGATAGTGCTATACAGGAAATGACATCATGGTATATTCACAGTCTTTCAATTAATGGTAAGATATACAATGAAAATGACATCAGAGACTATTGACAGTCTTTGAATTGATGGTAGAGTTAAAGAAATATGGTATCATGTGTGTATTGGCAGTCTTTGAATTGATGGTTATACAGCGAATAATGACATCATGATGTAGTCACCATCTTTGAATTGATAGTGGCGCTATAAAGGAATAACAACATCATGTGTATTTACAGTTCCCGAACTGAATGTGACACTGCAAAAGAAAAATGACATCATAATATTCAGGGTTAATATTCAGGGTTTGCTTTAACGGGCATGTTCACCCTCCCAGAAAATTTCCGACCTCCAAAATATTCAGCCTACAGTCACCTGACTGACTAACCTGCACACGTGTGTGCTTATAACCAGACAATAATTAACTCATCTTGGGCAGGTATGATGGTAAGGTACTGTCTGGATCAGCACAACAGTAAGTCAGTACACATTAGTTTTATCCACTTATTACAGCAGAGCTCAAAGACATTGAAATAACTCAATTACAGAGACACTTTGTCCGAGGCTTAGATATCCCCCCACAGCCCCTGCCTGATATGGGGTCCATATAATAGGGGTTCCGTATTATGGGTGATGTATTATGGGATGCCATATTATGGGGTGGCAATTATAGGGTGCCCCGTATTATGGGTGACATATTATGGGGTACCATATTATGGGGTGACTGACGTATTATGGGGTGCTATATTATGGGGTGCTATATTATGGGGTGCTGTATTATGGGGTGCTGTATTATGGAGTGACCCATATCATGGGGTGACTTATTATGGGGTGCCATATTATGATTGCACTGATGTATTATGGGGTGACATATTATAGGGTGACGTATTATGGTGTGACATATTATGGGGTGCTGTATTAAAGGGTGCCGTATTATAGGGTGCCATATTATGGGGTGATGCATTATGGGGTGCTGTATTATAGCCTGACATATTATGGGGTGACATATATGGGGTGACGTATTATGGGGTGACGTATTATGGAGTGACCCATATCATGGGGTGACATATTATGGGGTGTCGTATTATGGGTGTGCTGTTTATGGTTGGACGTATTATGGGGTGATTATATTATGGGGTGACGTATTTATGGGGTGATAATATTTGGGGGTGACATATTATGGGGTGACATATTATGGGGTGACATATTATGGGGTGACGTATTATGGAGTGACCCATATCATGGGTGACATATTATGGGGTGTCGTATTATTGGGGTGCTGTATTATGGGTGTGACGTATTATGGGTGGTATATTATGGGGTTGATGTATTATGGGGTGATATATTTATGGGGTGACATATTATGGGTGACATATTATGGGGTGACTATTATGGAGTGACCCATATCATGGGGTGACATTTATGGGGTGTCGTATTATGAGGTGCCGTATTTGATTACACTGATATATATGGGGTGACATATTATAGGGT
>CM033476.1:323754759-323810260 GCA_019447015.1 Hymenochirus boettgeri | reverse complement strand
GTGACGTATTATGGGGTGACGTATTATGGAGTGACCCATATCATGGGATGACATATTATGGGGTGCCGTATTATGATTACACTAATGTATTATGGGGTGACTTATTATGGGGCGCCATATTATGGGGTGACTGACGTATTATGGGGTGACTGACGTATTATGGGGTGCCATATTATGGGGTGATGTATTATATGGTGACGTATTATGAGGTGACATATTATGGGGTGACCCATATCATAGGGTGACATATTATGGGATGCTGTATTATGGGGTGACATATTATGGGGTGATGTGTTATGGGGTGCTGTATTATAGAGTGCCGTATTATGGGGTGACATATAATGTATTATGGGGTGACATATTATGGGGTGACATATTATGGGGTGACTGATGTATTATGGGGTGACATATTATGGGGTGCCGTATTATGGGGTGCCGTATTATGTATTATGGGGTGACATATTATGGGGTGACATACTATGGGTGCCGTATTATGGGGTGCTGTATTATGGGGTAACATATTATGGGGTGACACATTATAGGGTGCCATATTATGGGGTGCCCCATATCATGGGGTGCCGTATAGCCTAACACAATCTCAACAATCTGACATTCTGTTCACTCCCCCCTGTGCACTTTATTTCTCACTCTCTGCTCAGACTTTCCAGATCTCGTGCTGCTCACTCCCCTTCCACCTCTCATTGTGAAACAGAAGCAGGAAACCGCTACCGGAACTGAGACCTGCCTGAGAGAAAGAGGAAAAAAAACTGACCCTGGGTTTTTAAAGGTACAGGGCTCAGACTCTGTCCGGATCTAGTTGTGACATTCCCAGGATATTAGAATAGTGGGACATCTTCCTGATGTCTGAAATCCAGAATACTTGGCAACTTTGAAACTGTTACAACATTGTGATGACAGTGTGACTTGTCCTATTATAAATTAGTTTCTTTAAAGGACACATACAAGGTAATTTCATCCTGATACAGTCCCCGAATGTTTATATTAAAGTTAATGAAGAAAGAATAACCAGGTATCAAATATATTTATAGTGATGATTCTCGATTTCAAAGTGAACCTGATTTTGATTTGGAATTACGGATTTTTTTACATTTTCTAAGCTCTGAACTTTTCATCAAAAAATTGCATTTTAAAATTCCTATTGAAAATTTAAATAAAATGAACTTGTGTGTGGTGACTGTGAATGCAAATCTTTATCTTTCCATCTATTTTATATCTGGGAACATACTGCACCTCGCAACTCTCAGGTGACTGGGAGCAGGACACAAACAGAAGATATGTATATGTTGTACGGACCTGCCCCCAGGAATGGAAGTGGGAATGGGTGGCATTACACATCAGGAGCATTCCTCTGCTCAAAGAGCTTTTATGAGCTTGAGCATGTGCAGAGGAGGCAGCAGGTGAGACAACTGTCTGGAGGCAGCAGGTGAGACAACTGTCTCAGCCTTGATTGGCAACAAGGAGGGAGGGGCCAGCTTACTTTTCCAGAATGGGGACAATTATCCTTAAATATGTGATTAGTGATACATATAATAAAGTTCTGAATATATTATTTGGGGTTAGGGACAAGTAACTGACAATTGACCAGGCTTTTGTTTGTTTTTTGAAGTGTGGACATGCCCTTTAAAATCTAACCATACAGAGAGTCCTGCAGTTACTGCCCCTCCCATAGCTTAGTGACCTCAGACATGCTCAGTGTGATACTTTACCATTCCCTATGCCAAAGAAAGGGGGAGGAGTAACATTAAAAGTGAAAAGGGAGGAAGTTCTGTAATTTTCTGGTATAAACTTTAACTGCGTTAGTTAGTTAGTTATTTAATCTACAAGTGTTACATCATTTCAATCACCGGTTTCTGGCCTTTCATTCATGGAAATAATTAGTTTAGGTTGGACTTCTCCTTTAACATGTTAAAAACAGATTGCTTACAGTCTATAATGATGAATTTGCAGGGGCCTGGCAGCCAGTCTACATGCCCCTTGCGTAGGAGGCATCATTGTATTGCAGCTTGTTAACTACATGAGTCACACAGAGCATCCAACCTCCTCCAAACACTCATTGGTTCTAAAAGCTAATAGGCAGGTTTGCCTGTGTCCCTACCATCTTTCCCGGTAGGCGCACATATGCAGAAAATCAAAGAATATCCTGCCAATCAGCTGTTAGAACCAGCAAGCACAGTGCTTATGGGTAAGTTTAAAGCCTCAGCGATCAATTTCTATCACACACAGAAAGGTAGGAATAAACTCCTGATATTTCTTTAAGACCATTGGTGACCCTCAATTTCATAGTGTTATTGGAGGTCTCTGATTTTTTCTTCTACTATATTGATCGCCAGGATTTCTATGGATCTACTCCTGAGTATGTGGGTAATGTGGGTTCGAATAGAACCCAGTTTCGAATCGAATCGGAGGGTTTCGAAGTCCCAACGAAACTTTCAGAAACTCCCGAATTTCACGGAACCTGGATTTTTAGAATTTTCTATTTTGATCGAAAATCGAAAGTAGACAATCATCGAAGACCGAAAGTAGACAATTTTCAGTTTCGAACATCTCTACTCCTGAGTTTACAATATTACCTCCCAACTATTAGGATGCGAGGAAGTGTATGGGCAGCCCCTGCCCTTGTTCCACCCATGGACAAGTTCTGACCCTCTTGGGAAAATCTTGTCCACAACAGCAGGGCAGGACCTTATATAGAGAGGTCCTATAATAAAACAGGCCATGTGAAAAGGGTGGAATATTGTGACTTTTATCACAAATAATTGGAACTACTTTGACAGACTTCCTATTAGACTTGTAATTGAGCCACCTTGAGATTGAGAGATTTTTGGGGAGTGGCGTAACTAGGAATCACTGGGCCACCCAACAAAACTATGATGGGGCCCCTATCCATGTTTCATCTACAGTGTTCTTACGGAATGGGCTATATCTGTCATATAGGGGCCCTGGTTTCCAGGAACACCTGTGGTTGCAGGATCCACTGGGAGTTATGACCCCCTGCTATTGCATAGAGCTGTGGGGGGTGACGATCTGATTAGAAATGAATTAAACAATGTTATTGGTCTCTGTGGTGACTCCCCTTTACATTTAATCCATTCCGTTTACCTTACAATTTGGCCTTTCCTGTAACTTTACTTGCTCTCCCTCTGTAATGAAATTCAGGTAGAACGTGAAATACTTACTTGGATTGGAACTTTTTCCACAATACTATAAAGATGATAAATAATAAAGCGATGGACACCAACAGCCTCAAAATAACCAACAGAAGCCAATTTCCTAGAAAAAAAAAGAGGTTTAAATTATGTTATAGTCAAGTTGACATTGTATGTGTTAAACATTGTGTCATACAGTAGAGCAGTACAGGGCAAATACAATATAACATATTTTAGGGATAATTCCAAAAGGCAGTCACACACAGCAATCTCTTGTACCAGTCTGTGTGGGCTGGGCACGAGGGCATCTAATATGTACCAATCTGTGTGGGCTGAGGCAAAAATATACATTATATGTATATTTTCTGGTATTCTCATTTTCCAAACTTTTTTCTGAACCCTGTTTGAGGATTCACGGCCTTTCGGTAATCGTCGAACGGCTGAGGAAGCTCGAACGGTCGAGTATCCCAGAACCCCCTCCTGGGTCCTTAGAAAGGACCATTGTAACCCTGGGAAAGGGTCAATCAATGTACATTCCTAGGCCCCATACAATATCATATTATCTGCACACTGGCATACTTTATAAACAAAGGGGTTTTAGTATACATTACTGTGATCACATGAATGAAAAGCCTTCCAACCACGTCAAGGTAACCCCAGTCTGGAAGGTCCTAACGTCTAACCTTTTCAATTTCTTTTACTTCAATTACGATTAGCAAACTTTTGCAGTTCTCATTCTTACACACTGGATCCATATAACAGGCTCTCTCACTTCCCCCTCAGCCCTTTGGCTTTTTAAAATGAGGGAAGAGGCCATCCAGTGCTTTATATTAAAGGCAGAGGACCTCCCATTAAAGGGGCGTGTTGGGGGTGCTATTACCACATGGAGGCTTGACCAAGCCTCCCAATAAATACATACAATACAAGCATTGTGGAAGCACTCCAATTAGGCTAATTTACAACTACATTTAGTGGAAGTGCTACTGATCTGGTCAAACATTTATACAAACATAGAAAAGATAATCAATGCACATTCCTAGGCCCAATACAATATCATATTATCTGCACACATGCATACTTTATAAACAAAGGGGTTTTAGTATAACATTACTGTGATCACATGAATGAAAAGCCTTCCAACCACGTCAAGGTAACCCAGTCTGGAAGGTCCTAACGTCCTAACCTTTTCAATTTCTTTTACTTCAATTACGATTAGCAAACTTTGCATTTCTCATTCTTACACACTGGATCCATATAACAGGCTCTCTCCCTTCCCCCCAGCCCTTTGGCATTTTAAAATGAGGGAAGAGGCCATCCAGTGCTTTATATTAAAGTATTGTACTGTATATATTGTAACCTATATAAAGAGGTGCAAACTGCGGAGCTCAGAAGTCATCACAGTGATGGCAGAAGAAAGAAGATGCTGGTAACACCGGCAACATTGATGTCGCCAGCACTGGCGGTGTCATTGGCGGCTGCAGCGACATCTCCCGGTGTTGGTGACATCAGGGGGTCCTGTTTTTGAGCTGCAGGCAATGGCACTTCTAAGTGCCAGGGAGGGGGTTTCTGGTATGAACTGCGGGACCCCTTAAGCCCCAAAAGGCACTTGTAAGTGCCACAAGGGCCCTTCCAAGGGCCATAAGGGCCTCCATAAAGTAGAGTTGATCCAGGGATATTTCCGACTGGTGCTTTGAGTCTGGAAGGAATTTTTTTTTCTTTCATAATTCTGGTGGGTTTTTTTTTTTGCCTTCCTCTGGATCAATAGATAGGCAGGAAATGTGGGTATTGTTGAGTAGGTTGGACTGGATAGACATATGTCTTTCTTTATTCAACCTCAAATGCAGTACTATACTATACTATATTATACTATACTATACTATGCTATGCTATACTATACCTAGAAATATAATAAAACTTTTGCCTATCCAAGAGTGAATATCCTTCTGGGTACTGGGTGGGTAAGTTGGGGTTATCTGGGCTGGGGAAGGTAAGTCAGATTGAATTAATTCCATCTGAATCAACTCCCTTTGGTTGGGTAAATCCAGTTTTTTTAGAGCTCACACCATGTTCCCTCTAAGCATGCATGACCTTATTTAACATTTTTAAAGGACAACTATACTCCCTTAATTTACTGTCCACCGATGAGTAGTTCCCAGAGTGAAGACAAAAACCACCAGGTCCTCACCGCTGGGATCACTTTCTATTCTCTGTTATACTTAATTGAAGTTCGTTTTGTGGCTTTGTCCTCCACCCAGTCAGCGACTTTGGCAAATGTGAAGACACGCTTTGTAGAAGTGTGTCTTCTCATTGGCCAGGGTTGCGAATGCGCAAGTGGAACCAGAGCTGTGAAGCAAACAGTAAGTATAACAGAGAATAGAAAGTGGTCCCAGTGGTTAGGACCTGGTGGTTTAGGTCCTCACTCAGACTACAGACTGCAGGGCCAGTGGAACTGGGTGGAGGTGAGTATAGTTCTCCTTTAACCCAGCAGGCCTGCCCGTAAATCTTGAACACAAAAATCCATGTAATGCGGTATGTAGCACACATTGGAATTGACTGGGATGAAGAAGGAAGTGAAATTATTGTTAATAAGGAGGAAGTGAGGAGAAGATTCATTTTCTAACCATCTCCATGTGGAAGGGATTCTGATTATTTTAAACTTTAAACTGCAGCCGGGATTTGATCCATTCACAGATCTCAATGGGATGATGTCATCAATGGGGTGATGTCATCAATAGGATGATGTCATCCCTGGAGCAAGAGGGGATCCAACATGAGGAGGATGGTGGTCCCCAATATACAAACCTCAGAATCATTTCATAAAAAGTGTGGATAAAAAATACATAATCTGTTCAGACTGGGGGTAATGGGGAAACCTGTGAGCTCAGCCTTTAATTCTT
Organism: Hymenochirus boettgeri; assembly: GCA_019447015.1. Lineage (NCBI taxonomy): Eukaryota > Metazoa > Chordata > Amphibia > Anura > Pipidae > Hymenochirus > Hymenochirus boettgeri. The sequence goes on along the minus strand of CM033476.1, from coordinate 323,804,196 downwards.
ATTAAAACACAATTATAGTAGAGAGACCCTGATATATTATAGAAATATAATTCATTACAGATCTAAAACGGGTATACTTAATACACTATAATAGCCACACATAGATACATAATAGTCTATGATATATACACAGGAGTAAAAAGTCCATAAAAATGAAAGAACCAGTGGTACAGGCTGCAAATATAAAGTCCAGCACAGCCTCAAATACAAACAGGGCGATTCAAACAGGGCATTCTATTGTGGCACTCTAAACACCAGCTAATAACTGGCATTAAAAGTGCCGGGATAGAAAAATGCCAGATAGTGATGCTCCAAGACCATATATGCCAATCGGCATATAACATCGCCAGGCCGTTGGCATTGGGTTGCCGATAACGGCTCTCGGTGCATCGCTCTGTAAGTGTCCAGTACTCAACCCTACAAGACAGGGATTACCCGGTCCACCGGCCCCACTGAATTCCAGCTAACGGAGAGGTCCAAACCCCCACACCCAAGACTGACCGGTCCCCTGAAGGCCATTTTTAAATTTTTTCTTACCTTTAGGAAAAATGGTGACTATTAAAGGACAACTCCACAGACCAAATTCACAACCCCTCGTTAGAAAGTACCCAGGGTGTGGACCTAAATTGCACTGTCCTCACCCCTGGATTCACTTTCTATATTTTTACTCACCTAAAGTTTCCTTTGGTTCTCCGATCCTGGAGTCTGAACTTCGACCAATTAGGAGGCACGCTCTGAAAGAAGCATGTCTTCTCATTGGCCGGATCACAAACTGGGAAGTGGGAGTTTAGCACTGAAGGAAACTTCAGGTAAGTAAAGACAGACTTAGAAAGTGAACCCAGGGGTGAGGACAGTGCAGTTTAGGTCCGTACCCTGGGTACTACAGATGGCAGGAGCGAGGTCTAGGTGAGTTTAATTGTCCTTTAAGTGTGTCCATTTTAGATCTGAATTAAATTATATTTTAAAGGAATATTCCTATTTTTATCTTAGTGTTCACCCCTTCTATTTTATTACTATTACAAATTTATAAGGCAATTACTTAATTAAAAATAATTTAATCCCTTATCCCCTCCTCCCCCTTATAAAAACCTGCATTAAATAACGGTAGGTTCTCAATCTATTGGTGTGTATAAATAGTCTCCAACCGCCCACCCGATGGAAGATTCTCACACAGAGAATTTACTGGATGAGAGGACATTGCACATTGCACACTAGTGTTGGACAATTGATCTGGCCAAAGTAGGTGCATTGCGTTATTTTCCGGCTTACCGAATTCTGCATTCTAGAAGAGTTAAAGTCGAGGGTTATCGATTTAAAAATTGATAATCCTTAAAATTTCAAACTCATAAAATTTGTCTAGAACTCGGTTTCCAGTTCTAGTCCATCCATAATTATAACTGATGACATAACTAGATACTGATTATAACTGGAGGAAGATTTGGGAATGCATGTCAATCATACACATGCCCCTCCCCCATTATTCCACATGACCCCATACATTGACAAATTACCTTTCTTGCAGTAGGTCAGTGGATAAACCTCTCGGTAGATTCTATCTATCTATCTATCTATCTATCTATCTATCTATCTATCTATCTATCTATCTAATATCTATCTATCTAATATCTATCTGTCTGTCTGTCTGTCTGTCTGTCTGTCTGTCTGTCTATCTATCTATCTATCTATATATCTATCTATCCCGCTTTCCCCTATATGTTGCAAATCACAAAAATAAAGATTATAGGGGAAGTTCGGTGCAAATACTGAAAAAAGTGCAGTATGTTTCCATTCTAATGAGCGTAACCTGCCTAATAAGCATTTTATCTTTGCATAAATAAATGCTTCCGAAATACTGTCTTCCTGTTTTCAGCACTTGTAAGTGCTGGGGAGGGGGGTCCCGGTTTCAAGCTGCGGGACCCCTTAAACCCCAAAGGCACTTGTCAGTGCCACAAGGGCCCATCCAAAGGGCCACAAGGGCACTTGTAAGTGCTGGGAAGGGGGGGGGGGTCCCAGTTTCGAGCTGTGGGGCTCCTTAAGGCCCAAAAGGCTCTTCCAAGGTCCACAATGGTCCTTCAAATGATGCGGGACCCCGAACGTCTAGCTGTGGGACTTTTCGCCCGTTCTATAATCTTTGAATGGCTGAATTTTCGGGAACCCTTGAATTGGTTGTTCCAGGATTACCGAACGTCAAAAACGTCACTCCCCAAATTCGTGATTCCTCTAACGGCCGAAAAGTCCCACGAACAGATGTTCAGGGGTCCCGCAGTTCGGGGGTCCCGCAGGTTAACCCAGGACCTCTCCCGGGTCTTTAGAAGGACCTTTGTGGCTCTGGTAATTGCCTTTTGGGGCTTAAGGGGTTGGGCCATGGGACCCCCAAATGTACGGGACCCCCAAATGTATTAATAATAATAATCCTTGAATGGCCAACTTGAGAATCCTCGAATGATCGAGGATTCCTGCATTTCAGTCATTCATTGATTACTGAACGGCCAAAAGTCCCGCGGCAGGACGTTCAGGGGTCCTGCTTCTCAACCCAGCACTAGGAAAGATATTTTGGGGCTTAAGGGGTATCACAGCTCGAGCCGGGACCCCCCTCCCTGGAACCTATAAGTGCCCTTGTGGACCTTGGAAGGGCCCTTGTGGCACTGACTGACAAGTGCCTTTTGAGAAGAAAGAACACTTCGTATAAAGATGCCTGCATACCGGTGACATTGATGTTGCCAGCGCCGGTGGTGTCACTGGCGCCCAACAGGGACATTGCCCTGTGTTATTATCGTGACTTAAACTCCAGAACAGGAGCGGTGCACCTCTCGGTGCATCACCCTGTGTTATTATCGTGACTTCAACTCCAGAACAGGAGCGGTGCGTCTCTTGGTGCATCACCCTGTGTTATTATCGTGACTTCAACTCCAGAACAGGAGCGGTGCGCCTCTCGGTGCATCGCCCTGTGTTATTATCGTGACTTCATCTCCAGAACAGGAGCGGTGCGCCTCTCAGTGCATCGCCCTGTGTTATTATCGTGACTTCAACTCCAGAACAGGAGCGGTGCGCCTCTCGGTGCATCACCCTGTGTTATTATCGTGACTTCAACTCCAGAACAGAATCGATGCGCCTCTCGGTGCATCACCCTGTGTTATTATCGTGATTTAAACTCCAGAAACAGAGAGGTGCGCCTCTGGTGCATCACCCGTGTTATATCGTGACTTCAACTCCAGAACAGGAGTGGTGCGCCTCTCAGTGCATCGCCCTGTGTTATTATCGTGACTTCAACTCCAGAACAGGGCGGTGCGTTCTTGTGCATCACCTGGTGTTATTATCGTGATCTTAACTCCAGAACAGGAGCGGTGCGCTCTCGGTGCATCGCCCTGTGTTTATTGTGACTTCAACTCCAGAAAGGAGCGGTGCGCCTCTCAGTGCCCCCCTGTGTTATTATCGTGACTTCAACTCCAGAACAGGAGCGGTGCGCCTCTCAGTGCATCACCCTGTGTTATTATTGTGACTTCAACTCCAGAACAGGAGCGGTGCGCCTCTCAGTGCATTACCCTGTGTTATTATCGTGACTTCAACTCCAGAACAGGAGCGGTGCGCCTCTCGGTGCATCACCCTGTGTTATTATCGTGACTTCAACTCCAGAACAGGAGCGGTGCGCCTCTCGGTGCATCACCTGTGTATTATCGTGACTTCAACTCCAGAACAGGAGCAGCGCCTTCGTGCATCACCCTGTTATTATCGTGACTTCAACTCCAGAACAGGAGCGGTGCGCTTCAGTGCATTGCCCGTGTTATATCTGACTTAAACTCCAGAACAGGAGCGGTGCGCTTCTGGTGCATCACCCTGTGTATTATCGTGACCTTCAACTCCAGAACAGACGTGGCCTCTCGGTGCAACCCTGTGTTATTATCGTGACTTCAACTCCGAACAGGAGCGGTGCGCCTCTCAGTGCATCACCCTGTGTTATTATCGTGACTTCAACTCCAGAACAGGAGAGTGCGCCTCTGGTGCATCACCCTGTGTGTATTATCGTGACTTTAAACTCCAGAACAGGAGCGGTGCGCCTCCGTGCATCACCCTGTGTTATTATCGTGACTCAACTCCAGAACAGGAGCGGTGCGCCTCTCGGTGCATCACCCTGTGTATTATCGTGACTTCAACTCCGAACAGGAGCAGGCGCTCTTGGTGCATCACCTGTGTTATTATCGTGACTTAAACTCCAGAAACAGGAGCGGTGCGCCTCTCGGTGCATCACCCTGTGTTATTATCGTGACTTCAACTCCAGAACAGGAGCAGTGCGCTCTCGTGCATACCCTGTGTTATTATCGTGGACTTAAACTCCAGAACAGGAGCGGTGCGCCTCTCGGTGCCATCCCTGTGTTATTATCGTGACTTCAACTCCAGAACAGGAGCGGTGCATCCCCTGTGTTATTATCGTGACTTCATCTCAGAACAGGAGCGGTGTGCGCTCTCGGTGCATCACCCTGTTGTATTATCGTGACTTCAACTCCAGAAACAGGAGCAGTGCGCTCTTGGTGCATCACCCTGTGTTATTATCGTGACTTAAACTCAGAACAGGAGCGGTGCGCCTCTCGGTGCATCACCTGTGTTATTATCGGACTTCAACTCCAGAACAGGAGCAGTGCGCTCCGGTGCATCACCCTGTGTTATTATCGTGACTTCAACTCCAGAACAGGAGCGGTGCGCTTCGGTGCATCACCTGTGTTATTATCGTGACTTAAACTCCAGAACAGGAGCGAGTGCGCTTCTTGGTGCCATCACCCTGTGTGTATTATCGTGACTTAAACTCCAGAACAGGAGCGTGGTGCGCCTCTCTGTGCATTGCCCTGTGTATTATCGTGACTTCACTCCAGAAACAGGAGCGGTGCGCTCCTCGGTGCATCACCCTGTGTTATATCGTGACTTCAAACCCAGAACAGGGAGCAGTGCGCTTCTTGGTGCATCACCCTGTGTTATTATCGTGACTTAAACTCCAGAACAGGAGCGGTGCGATTCTTGGTGCATCACCCTGTGTTATTATCGTGACTTCAACTCCAGAACAGGAGCAGTGCGCCTCTCGGTGCATCACCCTGTGTTATTATCGTGACTTCAACTCCAGAACAGGAGCGGTGCGCCTCTCTGTGCATTGCCCTGTGTTATTATCGTGACTTATTAGTGTTACACCTAAGGAAGAGGACATAGTGATCCTCGAAAGGTTGTGTGGGCGTGATTCAATAAAGACTTTGTGATTTCACCATCTAAGTGTGCCCCTCACAATTCCTTTGCTTGTGCACATTATTACTGTGGACTGATATATATATGAGAAAGCATCTTCTATTTTTATGCCAGACAGAAAACACCGTTAGATGAACCCATTTATTTATTTTTAACCCTGTCCATATATATCAGCAGAAGAATAAACACCATGCACATCAGTCTTAAATGTCTGTGTATTATTTATTGCTACACAAAAGTGTAACGTTCTTCTTCAGGGTCCGCCATTGCACTCAGCATTACTTCTTACCTATATCTATACAGGTGTGTGCAGGATTACCTTTGCCGTTTTCTGTCCATATATATCAGTATTCTACCTGCTGTAAGCGTCAATGAAATACTCACTTCTTTCCAGGAGAAGAAAATGAATCAGTAAATTGAATCTGTAAAACGATCTCATGTCTTGTGGTTCCCGTAACGAAGAGTTAATGAGAAGCCTTGAACCTGCTAAATAACAGCGATGACAAAAAATGGGAAGTAGAGATTTTACACTTAAAACATATTAAGGGAGGGGCCTCGTAGTTATGACATTAAAGGACAATTATACTCACTTCCCTCCGCTCCTCTTCTTTGTGTATTAGCTTTTACCTAGGGTGAGGACCTGGACCGCTAGGTCCTCACCCCTGGGTTTGCGTAACTTTCTGCAGCGTCTCAAAGCAACACTGCTCTGGTAGGCTCCGCCCCCTCCTCCCCGTCGGCGACAAGGCCAATAGGAAGGCACGCTCTGCAACAAGCGTGCAAAAGTGAAAGTTACGCAAACCCAGGGGTGAGGACCTAGCGGTTCAGGTCCTCACCCTGGGTAAAAGCTAAGAAGAGGAGCGGAGGGAAGGTGAGTATAATTGTCCTTTAATGCAATGGGTACGTATCTGTCTGCCTGGGGGGTTATTTGAGTGGCCTGGGTGGTTTAACCCTTAAGGTTCATACACACGCTCAATTTGCGAGTGAGCAACATACCCGACGGCCGAGTGCTACATGCGGCGAACGGCCATTTCGGCCAAGAATCGGCCATGCGTATGCTTTTGGCTGGGGTCGATCATTGATCTGCCTGGTGGATCGACAAACGACCCCCAACCAAACGCATACACACGGACAATTCTCGTCCGAAACGGCCGTATATCGCATGTAGCGCACAGCTGTCGGCGGTCATTGCTCGCTCCCAAAATGAGCGTGTGCGAACTTTACAAAACATCCATTTCTTTTACTGAATTAGAAACCAAATTTAATTTCTAGAAGGTTTTTCCAAACATCATCTTACCATTGAATGGAATTTCTATTGTTACAAAAAATAATATATATAAATAAAATAAAAGTACAATATATAATAGCACGGTAATAAAATAATATAAAAATACAATGATATGATTATATATTACATATTAACATAGTAATTAAGGTTGAATAAAGACATACGTCCATCAAGTCCAACCTATTCACCCTCTTTATATATTTTATTTTTTATTTTATTTTTTTTTAACCCTACCTAACAGTTGATCCAGAGGAAGGCAAAAAACCCCAGCTAAAAAGGGGAAAAATTCCTTCCTGACTCCAAACGGCAATCGGAAAGTATCCCTGGATCAACCAGATCTATATGTATATGTATTAATACCAGTAATTCTCAATATTATATAGTATCCCTGTACCAACCAGAACTACAGTATATGTATTAATACCAGTAATTCTCAATATTTTTTAGTTTTAGAAACTTATCCAGGCCTTTTTTAAAGCTATTCAATGAACTTTCCATTACCACATCTGCTGGAAGACAGTTCCACAGTTCTCACTGTAAAGAAACCTTTCCTAACCTGAAGATGAAACTTCTTTTCTTCCAACCTTAAAGGATGTCCACATGTCCTCTGACATGACCTATTAGTGAACAATGCACCAGAGAGTTCATTGTATGGCCCATTAATATATTTGTATAAGGTTATCATGTCCCCACGCAAATGTCGCTTCTCCAATGTAAACAGCCCTAACTTTTCTAATCTGCCTGCATATTCGAGCCCCTCCATTCCCCTTATTAATTTAGTTGCCCTTCTCTGAACTGCCTCAATTTCCAAGATGTCCCTTTTGTATATGGGATTCCAAAACTGCACTGCATATTCCAAATGAGGCCTTACCAGTGCCTTGTAAAGAGGGAGAATAATATTTTTCTCTCTTGAATCTATTCCCCCATTTATACAAGACAATATCTTGCTAGCTCTAGTCGTTGCTACCTGGCATTGTTTGCTATGGCTAAATCTGTTATCTACCAGAACCCCCAAATCTTTTTCCATTACAGATGCACTTAACACAGAGTTATTTATGGTGTAGGTGGCACAGGGATTATTAAATCCCAAATGCATCACCTTACATTTATCAACATTGAAGCCATTCTGCTGCCCATTTTGATAATCTATCTAGGTCTGCTTGCAGCACTTGCACATCATTGGAAGTTTCCAAAGTTCTGCATAGTTTAGTGTCATCGGCAAATACTGAGACCTTGCTCTCAATGCCCCTTCTAAGTCATTTATAAACAGATTAAACAGAAGTGGCCCCAGTACAGAACCCCGGTGCACTCCGCTTAGAACTTTAGCCCACATAGATTTAGCTCCATGGACCACCACTCTCTGTTTGCGATCCAATAACCAGTTCTCTATCCATGAACAAATGTTTTTACAATAATATAATAGTACATTACAAAAATATAATAATATAATAGTACAATAATATAATTATATAACAGTAAAATAATATTATTATATAAAAGTGCAATAATATAATATTACAATAAAATAAGTATAATAATATAATAGTACACTATTGTAATAGTACACTTATAAATGTCAAAGTCAGTGTATGTATGTGTATGTATATTCCAAAAAAAACGACTGGGACACTTTTGATTGGTATACTTTTCTTTTTCTGGTCCACCATATGTCATGGGTTAATTCCTCTGTTCACACCCATTTTATTTTGCTTATTGACTTATTGCTTGTTGGATATTTTCCTATTCTATTGTTGGAGCACAGGACACTATTAATGGGACATGGACATTTTAAGAGAATTTTTATGGATTCATATACTCAACATTTGGATCTCACTTATTTTAATATGTGTTTGATAAGGCACTGGGCACTTTATCTCACTTATTTTAATATGTGTGTTGGATAAGTGCACGGGCACTTTACTCACTTATTTTAATATGTGTTTTGATAAGGCACTGGGCACTTTATCTCACTTATTTTATATTGTTTTGATAAGGCACTGGGCACTTTAGCTCACTTTTTTAATATGTGGTTTGATAGGCACTGGGCACTTTATCTCACTTATTTTTAATATGTGGTTTGAAATGGCACTGGGCACTTTATCTCACTTATTTTAATATGGGTTTGATTAAGCACTGGGCACTTAGCTCACTTATTTTAATATGTGTTTTGATAAGGCACTGGGCACTTTAGCCTCACTTATTTTAATATGTTTTTGATAAGGCACTGGGCACTTTTATCTCACTTATTTTAATGATGTGTTGATAAGGCACTGGCACTTTATCTCACTTATTTAATATGTGTTTGATAAGGCACTGGGCACTTTATCTCACTTATTTTAATATGTGTTTGATAAGGCACTGGCCTTTTCTCACTTATTTTAATATGTGTTTGATAAGCACTGGGCACTTAGCTCACTTATTTAATATGTGTTGGATAAGGCACTGGGCACTTTATCTCACTTATTTTAATATGTGTTTGATAGGCACTGGGCACTTTATCTCACTTATTTTATATGTGTTTGATAAGGCACTGGGCACTTTATCGTCACTTATTTTAATATGTGTTTGATAAGGCACTGGGCACTTTAGCTCACTATTTTAATATGTTGTTTGATAGGCACTGGGCACTTTATCTCACTTATTTTAATATGTGTTTGATAAGGCACTGGGCACTTTACTCACTTATTTTAATTTGTTTGATAAGGCACTGGGCACTTTATCTCACTTATTTTAATATGTGTTTGATAAGCACTGGGCACTTTACTTCACTTATTTTAATATGTGTTTGATAAGCACCTGGGCACTTTATCTCACTTATTTAATATGTGTTTTGATAGGCACTGGGCACTTTATCTCACTTATTTTAATATGTGTTTTGATAAGCACTGGGCACTTTACCTCACTTATTTTAATATGTTGTTTGATAAGGCACTGGGCACTTTACTCACTTATTTTAATATTTGTTTGATAAGGCACTGGGCACTTTATCTCACTTATTTAATATGTGTTTGATAAGGCACTGGGCACTTTATCTCACTTATTTTAATATGTGTTTGATAAGCCTGGGCACTTTAGCTCACTTATTTTAATATGTGTTTTGATAAGGCACTGGGCACTTTATCTCACTTATTTTAATATTTGTTTGATAAGCACTGGGCACTTTATCTCACTTATTTAATAGTGTTTGATAAGGCACTGGGCACTTTACTCACTTATTTTAATATGTGTTTGATAAGGCACTGGGCACTTTATCTCACTTATTTAATATGTGTTTGATAAGGCACTGGGCACTTTATTCTCTCACTTATTTTAATATGTGTTTGATAAGGCACTGGCACTTTATCTCACTTATTTTAATATGTGTTTGATAAGGCACTGGGCACTTTATCTCACTTATTTTAATATGTGTTTGATAGGCACTGGCACTTTTCTCACTTATTTTAATATGTGTTTGATAAGGCACTGGGCCCTTTATCTCACTTATTTTAATATGTGTTTGATAAGCACTGGGCACTTTACTCTCACTTATTTTAATATGTGTTTGATAAGGCACTGGGCACTTTAGCTCACTTATTTTAATATGTGTTTGTAAGGCACTGGGCACTTTAGCTCACTTATTTAATATGTGTTTGATAAGGCACTGGCCACTTATCTCACTTATTTAATATGTGTTTGATAAGGCACTGGGCACTTTACTCACTTATTTAAATGTGTTTGATAAGGCACTGGGCACTTTATCCACTTATTTTAATATGTGTTTGATAGGCACTGGGCACTTTACTCACTTATTTTAATATGTGTTTGATAAGGCACTGGGCACTTTATCCTCACTTATTTTAATATGTGTTTGATAAGCCACTGGGCACTTTATCTCACTTATTTTAATATGTGTTTGATAAGGCACTGGCACTTTAGCTTCACTATTTTAATATGTGTTTGATAAGGCACTGGGCACTTTATCTCACTTATTTTAATATGTGTTTGATAAGGCACGGGCACTTTATCTCCACTTATTTTAATATTGTGTTTGATAAGGCACTGGGCACTTTATCTCACTTATTTTATATGTGTTTGATAAGGCACTGGCACTTTAGCTCACTTATTTTAATATGTGTTTGATAAGGCACTGGGCACTTTACTCACTTATTTTAATATGTTTTTGATAAGGCACTGGGCACTTTATCTCACTTATTTTAATATGTGTTTGATAAGGCACTGGGCACTTTATCTCCACTTATTTTAATATGTGTTTGATAAGGCACTGGGCACTTTACTCACTTATTTTAATATGTGTTTGATAAGGCACTGGGCACTTTATCTCACTTATTTTAATATGTGTTTGATAAGGCACTGGGCACTTTTTCACTTATTTTAATATGTGTTTGATAAGGCACTGGGCACTTTACTCACTTATTTTAATATTGTGTTTGATAAGGCACTGGCACTTTATCTCACTTATTTTAATATGTGTTTGATAAGGCACTGGCACTTTATCTCACTTATTTTAATATGTGTTTGATAAGGCACTGGGCACTTTCTCACTTATTTTAATATGTGTTTGATAAGGCACTGGGCACTTTATCTCACTTATTTTAATATGTGTTTGATAAGGCACTGGGCACTTTACTCACTTATTTTAATATGTGTTTGATAAGCACTGGGCACTTTATGCTCACTTATTTTAATATGTGTTTGATAGGCACTGGGCACTTTATCTCACTTATTTTAATATGTGTTTGATAAGGCACTGGCACTTTATCTCACTTATTTAATATGTGTTTGATAAGGCACTGGGCACTTTTCTCACTTATTTTAATTGTGTGTTTGATAAGGCACTGGGCACTTTTATCTCACTTATTTTAATATGTGTTTGATAAGGCACTGGGCACTTTATCTCACTTATTTTAATATGTGTTTGATAGGCACTGGGCACTTTATCTCACTTATTTTAAATATGTGTTTGATAAGGCACTGGGCACTTTATCTCACTTTATTTAATATGTGTTTGATAAGGCACTGGGCACTTTATCTCACTTATTTTAATTGTGTTTGATAAGGCACTGGGCACTTTATCTCACTTATTTTAATATGTGTTTGATAAGGCACTGGGCACTTTTCTCACTATTTTAATATGTGTTTGATAAGGCACTGGGCAACTTTATCTCACTTATTTTAATATGTGTTTGATAAGGCACTGGGCACTTTATCTCACTTCTTTTAATATGGTTTGATAAGGCACTGGGCACTTTATCTCACTTATTTTAATATGTGTTTGATAAGGCACTGGGCACTTTATCTCACTTATTTTAATATGTGTTTGATAAGGCACTGGGCACTTTATCTCACTTATTTTAATATGTGTTTGATAAGGCACTGGGCACTTTATCTCACTTTTTTAATATGTGTTTGATAAGGCACTGGGCACTTTATCTCACTTATTTTAATGTTGTGTTTGATAAGGCACTGGGCACTTTACTCACTTATTTTAATATGTGTTTGATAAGGCACTGGCACTTTATCTCACTTATTTTAATATGTGTTTTGATAAGGCACTGGGCACTTTATCTCACTTATTTTAATATGTTTTGATAAGGCACTGGGCCACTTTATCCTCACTTATTTTATATATGTTTTGATAAGGCACTGGGCACTTTATCTCACTTATTTAATATATGTGTTTGATAAGGCACTGGGCACTTTATCTCACTTATTTAATATGTGTTTGATAAGCGCACTGGGCACTTTATCTCACTTATTTTAATATGTGTTTGATAAGGCACTGGGCACTTTATCTCACTTATTTTTAATATGTGTTTGATAGGCACTGGGCACTTTATTCACTTATTTTAATATGTGTTTGATAAGGCACTGGGCACTTTATCTCACTTATTTTAATATTGTTTTGATAAGGCACTGGGCACTTTATCTCCACTTATTTTAATATGTGTTTGATAAGGCACTGGGCACTTTATCTCACTTATTTTAATTGTGTTTGATAAGGCACTGGGCACTTTATCTCACTTATTTAATATTGTTTGAATGATGTATAGTTGATAAGGACACTGGGCACTTTATCTCACTTATTTTAATATGTGTTGATAAGGCACTGGGCACTTTACTCACTTATTTTAATAGTGTTTGATAAGGCACTGGGCACTTTATCTCACTTATTTTAATATGTGTTTGATAAGGCACTGGGCACTTTATCTCACTTATTTAATATGTGTTTGATAAGGCACTGGGCACTTTACTCACTTATTTTAATATGTGTTGATAAGGCACTGGGCACTTTACTCACTTTTTTAATATGTTTTGATAAGGCACTGGGCACTTTATCTCACTTATTTTAATATGTGTTTGATAAGGCCTGGGCACTTTATTCACTTATTTTAATATGTGTTTGATAAGGCACTGGGCACTTTATCTCACTTATTTTAATATGTGTTTGATAAGGCACACTGGGCACTTTATCTCACTTATTTTAATATGTGTTTGATAAGGCACTGGGCACTTTATCTCACTTATTTTAATATGTGTTTGATAAGGCACTGGGCACTTCTCACCTTATTTTATATGTGTTTGATAAGGCACTGGCACTTTATCTCACTTTTTTAATATGTGTTTGATAAGGCACTGGGCACTTTATCTCACTTATTTTAATATGTGTTTGATAAGGCACTGGGCACTTTATTCACTTATTTTAATATGTGTTGATAAGGCACTGGGCACTTTATCTCACTTATTTTAATATGTGTTTGATAAGGCACTGGGCACTTTAGCTCACTTATTTAATATGTGTTTTATAAGGCACTGGGCACTTTATCTCACTTATTTTAATATGGTTTGATAGCACTGGGCACTTTATCTCACTTTTTTTAATATGTGTTGATAAGGCACTGGGCACTTTATATCACTTATTTTAATATGTGTTTGAAAGGCACTGGGCACTTTATCTCTACTTATTTTAATATGTGTTTGATAGGCACGGGCACTTTATCACTTATTTTTAATATGTGTTTGATAAGGCACTGGGCACTTTATTCACTTATTTTAATATGTGTTGATAAGGCACTGGGCACTTTATCTCCACTTATTTTAATATGTGTTGATAAGGCACTGGCACTTTATCTCACTTATTTTAATATGTTTTGATAAGCACTGGGCACTTTATTCACTTATTTTAATATGTGTTTGATAAGGCACTGGGCACTTATCTCCACTTATTTTAATTGTGTTTTGATAAGGCACTGGGCACTTTATCTCACTTATTTTAATATGTGTTTGATAAGGCACTGGGCACTTTTCTCACTTATTTTAATATGTGTTTTGATAAGCACTGGGCACTTTATCTCACTTATTTTAATATGTGTGTTGATAGGCACTGGGCACTTTATCTCACTTATTTAATATGTGTTTGATAAGGCACTGGGCACTTTATCCCACTTATTTTAATATGTGTTTGATAAGGCACTGGGCACTTTTCTCACTTATTTTAATATGTTTTGATAAGGCACTGGGCACTTTATCTACTTATTTATATATTGTTTGATAGGCATGGCACTTCTCACTTATTTTAATATGTGTTTGATAAGGCACTGGGCACTTTATTCACTTATTTTAATATGTGTTTGATAAGGCACTGGCCACAGTCATCTCACTTATTTTAATATGTGTTTGATAAGGCACTGGGCACTTTATCTCACTTATTTTATATGTGTGTTGATAAGGCACTGGGCACTTTATCTCACTTATTTTAATATGTGTTTGATAAGGCACTGGGCACTTTATTCACTATTTTAATATGTGTTTGATAAGGCACTGGGCACTTTATCTCACTTATTTAATATGTGTTTGATAAGGCACTGGGCACTTTATCTCACTTATTTTAATATGTGTTTGATAAGGCCACTGGCACTTTATCTCACTTATTTTAATATGTGTTTGATAAGGCACTGGGCACTTTATCTCACTTATTTTAATATGTGTTTGATAAGGCACTGGGCACTTTATCACTTATTTTAATATGTGTTTGATAAGGCACTGGGCACTTTATCTCACTTATTTTAATATGTTGTTTGATAAGGCCCTGGGCACTTTATCTCACTTATTTTAATATGTGTTTGATAAGCACTGGGCACTTATCTCACTTATTTTAATATGTGTTTGATAAGGCACTGGGCACTTTATTCACTTATTTTAATTTGTTTGTAAGGCTGCACTTTATCTCACTTTTTAATATGTGTTTGATAAGGCACTGGGCACTTTATCTCATTATTTTAATATGTGTTTGATAAGGCACTGGGCACTTTATCTCACTTATTTTATATGTGTTTGATAAGGCACTGGGGCACTTTATCTCACTTATTTTAATATGTGTTTGATAAGGCACTGGGCACTTTATCTCACTTATTTTAATATGTGTTTGATAAGGCACTGGGCACTTTATCTCACTTATTTTAATATGTGTTGATAAGGCACTGGGCACTTTATCTCACTTATTTTAATATGTTTTTGATAAGGCACTGGGCACTTTATCTCACTTATTTTAATATTGTTTGATAAGCACTGGGCACTTTATCCTCATCTCACTTATTTTAATATGTGTGTAAGGCACGGGGCACTTTATCTCACTTATTTTAATATGTGTTTGATAAGGCACTGGCACTTTATCTCACTATTTTAATATGTGTTTGATAAGGCACTGGGCACTTTCTCACTTATTTTAATATGTGTTTGATAAGGCACTGGGCACTTTATCTCACTTATTTTAATATGTGTTTGATAGGCACTGGGCACTTTCCTCACTTATTTTAATATGTGTTTGATAAGCACTGGGCACTTTATCTCACTTATTTTAATATGTGTTTGATAAGGCACTGGGCACTTTATCTCACTTATTTTAATATGTGTTTGATAAGGCACTGGGCACTTTATCTCACTTATTTTAATATGTGTTTGATAAGGCACTGGGCACTTTATCTCACTTATTTTAATATGTGTTTGATAAGGCCCTGGGCACTTATCTCACTTATTTTAATATGTGTTTGATAAGGCACTGGGCACTTTATCTCACTTATTTAATATGTGTTTGATAGGCACTGGGCACTTTGCTCACTTATTTAATATGTGTTTGATAAGGCACTGGGCACTTTATCTCACTTATTTTAATATGTGTTTGATAAGGCACTGGGCACTTTATCTCACTTATTTTAATATGTGTTTGATAAGGCACTGGGCACTTTATCTCACTTTTTTAATATGTGTTTGATAAGGCACTGGGCACTTTATCTCACTTATTTTAATATGTGTTTGATAAGGCACTGGGCACTTATCTCACTTTTTTTAATATGTGTTTGATAAGGCACTGGGCACTTTATCTCACTTATTTTAATATGTGTTTGATAAGGCCCTGGGCACTTTACTCACTTATTTTATATGTGTTGATAAGGCACTGGCACTTTACTCACTTATTTTAATATGTGTTGGATAAGGCACTGGGCACTTTATCTCACTTATTTTAATATGTGTTTGATAAGGCACTGGGCACTATCTCACTTATTTAATATGTGTTTGATAAGGCACTGGCACTTTATCTCACTTATTTTAATATGTGTTTGATAGGCACTGGCACTTTATCTCACTTATTTTATATGTGTTTGATAAGGCACTGGGCACTTATCTCACTTATTTAATATGTGTTTGATAAGGCACTGGGCACTTTATCTCACTTATTTTAATAGGTGTTTGATAAGGCACTGGGCACTTTATCTCACTTATTTTAATATGTTTTGATAAGGCACTGGGCACTTTATCTCACTTATTTTAATAGTGTTTGATAAGCACTGGGCACTTTATCTCACTTATTTTAATATGTGTTTGATAGCACTGGCACTTTATCACTTATTTTAATATGTGTTTGATAAGGCACTGGGCACTTTATCTCACTTATTTTAATATGTGTTTTGATAAGCACTGTGGGCACTTTATCTCACTTATTTTAATATGTGTTTGATAAGGCACTGGGCACTTTATCTCACTTATTTTAATATGTGTTTGATAAGGCACTGGGCACTTTACTCACTATTTTAATATGTGTTTGATAAGGCACTGGGCACTTTACTCACTTATTTTAATATGTGTTTGATAAGGCACTGGGCACTTTACTCACTTATTTTAATATGTGTTTGATAAGGCACTGGGCACTTTACTCACTTATTTTAATATGTGTTTGATAAGGCACGGGCACTTTATCTCACTTATTTTAATATGTGTTTGATAAGCACTGGGCACTTTATCTCACTTATTTTAATGTGTTTTGATAAGGCACTGGGCACTTTATCTCACTTATTTTAATATGTGTTTGATAAGGCACTGGGCACTTATCTCACTTATTTAATATGTGTTTGATAAGGCACTGGGCACTTTTCTCACTTATTTTAATATGTGTTTGATAAGGCACTGGGCACTTTACTCACTTATTTAATATGTGTTTGATAAGGCACTGGCACTTTACTCACTTATTTTAATATGTTTTTGATAAGGCACTGGGCACTTTACTTCACTTATTTTAATATGTGTTTGATAAGGCACTGGGCACTTTATCCACTTTTTTTATATGTGTTTGATAAGGCACTGGGCACTTTATCTCACTTATTTTTAATATGTGTTTGATAAGGCACTGGGCACTTTATCTCACTTATTTTAATATGTTGTTTGATAAGGCACTGGCGCCTTTATCTCACTTATTTTAATATGTGTTTGATAAGGCACTGGGCACTTTATCTCACTTATTTTAATATGTGTTTGATAAGGCACTGGGCACTTTATCTCACTTATTTTTAATATGTGTTTGATAAGGCACTGGGCACTTTATCTCACTTTTTTATATGTGTTTGATAAGCACTGGGCACTTTATCTCACTTTTTAATATGTGTTTATAAGGCACTGGGCCTTTATCTCACTATTTTAATATGTGTTGGATAAGGCACTGGGCACTTTACTCACTTATTTTATATGTTTTGATAGGCACTGGGCACTTTACTCACTATTTTAATATGTGTTTGATAAGCACTGGGCACTTTATCTCATTTATTTTAATATGTGTTTGATAAGGCACTGGCACTTTATCTCACTTATTTAATATGTGTTTGATAAGGCACTGGGCACTTTATCTCACTTATTTTAATATTGTGTTATAAGGCACTGGGCACTTTCTCACTTATTTTTAATATGTGTTTGATAAGGCACTGGGCACTTATCTCACTTATTTTAATATGTTTTGATAAGGCACTGGGCACTTTATCTCACTTATTTTAATATGTGTTTGATAGGCACTGGGCACTTTATCTCACTTATTTTAATATGTTTTTGATAAGGCACTGGGCACTTTTTCACTTATTTTAATATGTGTTTGATAAGGCACTGGGCCTTTATCTCATTTTTTATATTTGAATAGCATGGCATTTATCTTTATATATGTGTTTAAGGCACTGGCAACTTTATCTCACTTATTTTAATATGTGTTTGATAAGGCACTGGCACTTTATCTCACTTATTTTTTAATATGTGTTTGATAGGGCACTGGGCACTTATCTCACTTATTTTAATATGTGTTTGATAAGGCACTGGGCACTTTATCTCACTTATTTTAATATGTGTTTGATAAGGCACTGGGCACTTTATCTCACTTATTTTAATATGTGTTTGATAAGGCACTGGGCACTTTACTCACTTATTTTAATATGTGTTTGATAAGGCACTGGCACTTATCTCCTTTTTTAATATGTGTTTTCGAACTGGGCACTTATCTCACTTATTTTAATATTGTTTGATAAGACTGGGCACTTTATCTCACTTTTTTAATATGTGTTTGATGGCACTGGGCACTTTACTCACTTATTTTAATATGTGTTGATAAGGCACTGGGCACTTTCTCATTATTTTAATATGTGTTTGATAAGGCACGGGCACTTTATCTCACTTATTTTAATATGTGTTTGATAAGGCACTGGGCACTTTATCTCACTTTTTAATATGTGTTTGATAGGCACTGGGCACTTTATCTCACTTATTTATATGTGTTGATAAGGCACTGGGCACTTTATCTCACTTATTTTATATGTGTTTGATAAGGCACGGGGCACTTTACTCACTTATTTTAATATGTGTTTGATAAGGCACTGGGCACTTTATAGTCACTTATTTAATTGTGTTTTGATAAGGCCACTGGGCACTTTATTCACTATTTTAAAATGTGGTTTGATAAGGCCACTGGGCACTTTATCTCACTTATTTAATATGTTGTTTGATAAGGCACTGGGCACTTTTCTCACTTATTTTAATATGTGTTTGATAAGGCACTGGCACTTTATCTCACTTATTTTATATGTGTTTGATAAGGCACTGGGCACTTTATCTCACTTATTTTATGTGTGTTTGATAAGGCACTGGGCACTTTATCTCACTTATTTTAATATGTGTTTGATAAGGCACTGGGCACTTTATCTCACTTATTTTAATATGTGTTTGATAAGGCACTGGGCACTTTATCTCACTTATTTTAATATGTGTTTGATAAGGCACTGGGCACTTTATCACTTATTTTAATATGTGTTTGATAGGCACTGGCACTTTACTCACTTATTTTAATATGTGTTTGATAAGGCACTGGGCACTTTAGCTCACTTATTTAATATGTGTTTGATAGGCACTGGGCACTTTAGCTCACTTATTTAATATGTGTTTGATAAGGCACTGGGCACTTTAGCTCACTTATTTTAATATGTGTTTGATAAGGCACTGGGCACTTTAGCTCACTTATTTTAATATGTGTTTGATAAGGCACTGGGCACTTTATCTCACTTTTTTTATATGTGTTTGATAAGGCACTGGGCACTTTATCTCACTACTTTTTTAATATGTGTTTGATAAGGCACTGGGCACTTTACTCACTTATTTTAATATGTGTTTGATAAGGCACTGCTGGGCACTTTATCTCACTTATTTTAATATGTGTTTGATAAGGCATGGCACTTTATCTCACTTATTTTAATATGTTTTGATAAGGCACTGGGCACTTTATCTCACTTATTTTAATATGTGTTTGATAAGGCACTGGGCACTTATCTCACTTATTTTAATATGTGTTTGATAAGGCACTGGGCACTTTATCCTTATTTTAATATGTGTTTTGATAAGGCACTGGGCACTTTACTCACTTATTTTAAATGTGTTTTTGATAAGGCACTGGGCACTTATCTCACTTATTTTAATGGTGTTGATAAGGCACTGGGCACTTTATCTCACTTATTTTAATATGTGTTTGATAAGGCACTGGGCACTTTATCTCACTTATTTTTAATATGTGTTTGATAAGGCACTGGCACTTTATCTCACTTATTTTATATGTGTTTGATAGCACTGGGCACTTTACTCACTTATTTTAATATGTGTTTGATAGGCACTGGGCACTTTAACTCCTATTTTTATATTGTTTTGATAAGGCACTGGGCACTTTATCTCACTTATTTTAATATGTGTTTGATAAGGCACTGGCACTTTACTCACTTATTTTAATATTGGTTGATAAGGCACTGGGCACTTTATCTCACTTATTTTAATAATGTGTTTGATAAGGAGGCCTGGGCACTTTAGCTCACTTATTTAATAATAGTGTTTGATAAGGCACTGGGCACTTTATCTCACTTATTTTTAATATGTGTTTGATAAGCCACTGGGCCTTTAGCTCACTTATTTTAATATGTGTTGATAAGGCACTGGGCACTTTACTCACTTATTTTAATATGTTTTGATAGGCACTGGGGACTTTATCTCACTTATTTTAATATGTGTTTGATAAGGCACTGGGCACTTTATCTCACTTATTTTAATATGTGTTTGATAAGGCACTGGGCACTTTATCTCACTTATTTTAATATGTGTTTGATAAGGCACTGGGCCACTTTTATCTCACTTATTAATATGTGTTTGATAAGGCACTGGGCACTTTATCTCACTTATTTTAATATGTGTTTGATATAGGCACTGGGCACTTTATCTCACTTATTTTAATATGTTTGATAAGGCACTGGGCACTTTATCTCACTTATTTTTAATTGTGTTTGTAGGCACTGGCACTTTATATCACTTTTTTTAATGTGTTTTGATAAGGCACTGGGCACTTACCTCACTTATTTTAATATGTGTTTGATAAGGCACTGGGCACTTTATCTCACTTATTTTAATATGTGTTTGATAGGCACTGGGCACTTATCTCACTTATTTTAATATGTGTGTGATAAGGCACTGGGCACTTTAGCTCACTTATTTTAATATGTGTTTTGATAAGATGGCACTGGGCTACTTTAATCCTCACTTATTTAATATTGTTTGATAAGGCACTGGGCACTTTATCTCACTTTTTTAATATGTGTTTGATAAGGCACTGGGCACTTTATCTCACTTTATTTATATGTGTTGATAAGGCACTGGGACTTTACTCACTATTTTAATATGTGTTTGATAAGGCACTGGGCACTTTATCTCACTTATTTTAATATGTGTTTGATAGCACTGGGCACTTTATCTCACTTATTTTAATTGTGTTTGATAAGCACGGGCACTTTATCTCACTTATTTTAATATGTGTTTGATAAGGTCACTGGCACTTTCTCACTTATTTTAATATGTGTTTGATAAGGCACTGGGCACTTTTACTCACTTATTTTATATGTGTTTGATAGGCCTGGGCACTTTATCATCTTTTTTAATAGGTGTTTTGATAAGGCACTGGCACTTTATCTCACTTATTTTAATATGTGTTTGATAGGCCTGGGCACTTTATCTCACTTATTTTAATAATGTGTTTGATAAGGAAGCACTGGGCACTTTTACTCACTTATTTTAATATGTGTTTGATAGGCACTGGGCACTTTATCTCACTTATTTTAATATGTGTTTGATAAGGCCCTGGGCATTTACTCACTTATTTTAATATG
This sequence comes from Hymenochirus boettgeri, assembly GCA_019447015.1. Taxonomy (NCBI): domain Eukaryota; kingdom Metazoa; phylum Chordata; class Amphibia; order Anura; family Pipidae; genus Hymenochirus; species Hymenochirus boettgeri. The sequence continues at coordinate 323,782,689 of CM033476.1, read as the reverse complement.
TGTTTGATAAGGCACTGGGCACTTTAGCTCACTTATTTTAATATGTGTTTGATAAGGCACTGGGCACTTTACGCTCACTTATTTTTAATATGTGTTTGATAAGGCACTGGGCACTGTTACTCACTTATTTTAATTGTGTTTGATAAGGCACTGGGCACTTTATCTCACTTTTTTAATGTTTGAAAGCACTGGGCACTTATCTCACTTATTTTAATATGTGTTTTGATAAGGCACTGGCACTTTATCTCACTTATTTTTAATATGTGTTTGATAAGGCACTGGGCACTTTATCTCACTTATTTTAATATGTGTTTGATAAGGCACTGGGCACTTTTATCTCACTTATTTTATATGGTTTTGATAGGCACTGGGCACTTTATCTCACTTATTTAATATGTGTATTGGCACTGGGCACTTTATCTCACTTATTTTAATATGTGTTTGATAAGGCACTGGGCACTTTATCTCACTTATTTTAATAGTGTTTGATAAGGCACTGGCACTTTAACTCACTTATTTTAATATGTGTTTGATAAGGCACTGGGCACTTTACTCACTTATTTAATATTTGTTTTGATAAGGCACTGGGCACTTTATCCATTTATTTTAATATGTGTTTGATAGGCACTGGGCACTTTATCTCACTTATTTTAATATGTTTTTGATAAGGCACTGGGCACTTTATCTCACTTATTTTAATATTGTTTTGATAAGGCACTGGGCACTTTATCTCACTTATTAATATTGTTTGATAGCACTGCACTTTATCTCACTTATTTTATATGTGTTTGATAAGGCACTGGGCACTTTATCTCACTTATTTTAATATGTGTTTGATAAGGCACTGGGCACTTTACTCACTTATTTTAAGTGTTTTGATAAGGCCTGGGCACTTTGCTCACTTATTTTAATATGTGGTTTGATAAGGCACTGGGCACTTTATCTCATTATTTTAATATGTTGTTGATAGGCACTGGGCACTTTATCTCTCACTTATTTAATATGTGTTTGATAGGCACTGGGCAACTTTATCTCACTTATTTTAATAGTGTTTGATAAGCACTGGGCACTTTATCTCACTTATTTTAAATATGTGTTTGATAAGGCACTGGGCACTTTATCTCACTTATTTTAATATGTGTTTGATAGGCACTGGGCACTTTACTCACTTATTTTAATATGTGTTTGATAGGCACTGGCACTTTATCCTCACTTATTTAATATGTGTTTGATAAGGCACTGGCACTTTATATCTCACTATTTTTATTGTGTTTGATAAGGCACTGGGCACTTTATGCTCACTTATTTAATATGTGTTTGAAGGCACTGGCACTTTACTCACTTATTTTAATATGTGTTGATAGGGCACTGGGCACTTTATCTCATTTATTTTAATATGTGTTTGATAAGGCACTGGCACTTTATCTCACTTATTTTATATGTGTTTGATAAGGCACTGGGCACTTTATCTCACTTATTTTTAATATGTGTTTGATAAGCCACTGGGCACTTTATCTCACTTATTTTAATAGTGTTTGATAAGGCACTGGGCACTTTATCTCACTTATTTTAAATGTTGTTTGATAAGGCACTGGGCACTTTACTCACTTATTTAATTGTGTTTGATAAGGCACTGGGCACTTTATCTCACTTATTTTATTTGTGTTTGATAAGCACTGGGCACTTTATCTCACTTATTTTAATATTGTTTTTGATAAGCACTGGGCACTTTATCTCATTTATTTTAATGTGTTTGATAAGGCACTGGCACTTTATCTACTTATTTTAATATGTGGTTGATAAGGCACTGGGCACTTAGCTCACTTATTTTAATATGGTTTGATAAGGCACTGGCACTTTATCTCACTTATTTTAATATGGTTTGATAAGGCACTGTGCACTTTAATCACTTATTTAAATATGTGTTTGATAGGCACTGGGCACTTTATCTCACTTATTTAATATGTGTTTGATAAGGCACTGGGCACTTTAGCTCACTTATGTTTAATATGTTGTTTGATAAGGCACTGGGCACTTTAGCTCACTTATTTTAATATGTGTTTGATAAGCACTGGGCACTTTATCCACTTATTTAATATGTGTTTGATAAGGCACTGGGCACTTTACTCACTTATTTTAATATGTGTTGATAAGGCACTGGGCACTTTACTCACTTATTTTAATATGTGTTTGAATAGGCACTGGGCACTTTACTCACTTATTTTAATATGTGTTTGATAAGGCACTGGGCACTTTACTCACTTTATTTTAATATGTGTTTGATAAGGCACTGGCACTTTATCTCACTTATTTTAATATGTGTTTGATAAGGCACTGGGCACTTTATCTCACTTATTTTAATATGTGTTTGTATAGGCACTGGGCACTTTATCTCACTTTTTTTAATATTGTGTTTGATAAGGCACTGGGCACTTTATCTCACTTATTTTAATATGTGTTTGATAAGGCACTGGGCACTTTATCTCACTTCTTTTTAATATGTGTTTGATAAGGCACTGGGCACTTTATCTCACTTATTTTAATATGTGTTTGATAAGGCACTGGCACTTTATCTCACTTATTTTTAATATGTGTTTTGATACGACACTGGGGCACTTTAGCTCACTTATTTTAATATGTGTTTGATAAGGCACTGGGCACTTTATCTCACTTATTTTAATTATGTGTTTGATAGGCACTGGCACTTTAGCTCACTTATTTTAATATGTGTTTGATAAGGCACTGGGCACTTTAGCTCACTTATTTTAATATGTGTTTGATAAGGCACTGGGAACTTTATCTCACTTTTTTTTTATATGTGTTTGATAAGGCACTGGGCACTTTATCTCACTTATTTTAATATGTTTTTGATAAGCACTGGGCACTTTAGCTCCACTTATTTTAATATGTGTTTGATAAGGCACTGGGCACTTTATCTCACTTATTTTAATATGTGTTTGATAAGCACTGGGCACTTTATCTCACTTATTTTAATATGTGTTTGATAAGGCACTGGGCACTTATCTCACTTATTTAATATGTGTTTGATAAGGCACTGGGCACTTTACTCACTTATTTTAATATGTGTTTATAAGGCACTGGCACTTTATCTCACTTATTTTATAGTGTTTTTGATAAGGCACTGGGACTTTATCTCACTTATTTTAATATGTGTTTGATAAGGCACTGGGCACTTTATCTCACTTATTTTAATATGTGTTTGATAAGGCACTGGGCACTTTACTCACTATTTTAATATGTGTTGTAAGGCACTGGGCACTTTTATCTCACTTATTTTAATATGTGTTTGATAAGGCACTGGGCACTTTATCTCACTTATTTTAAATGTTTTGATAAGGCACTGGGCACTTATCTCACTTATTTTAATATGGTTTGATAGCACTGGGCACTTTACTCACTATTTTAATATGTGTTTGATAAGCACTGGGCACTTTTAGCTCACTTATTTTAATATGGTGTTTTGATAAGGCACTGGGCACTTTCTCACTTATTTAATATGTGTTGATAAGGACTGGGCACTTTATCTCACTTATTTTAATATGTTGTTTGATAAGGCACTGGGCACTTTATCTCACGTATTTTTAATATGTGTTTGATAAGGCACTGGGCACTTTATCTCACTTATTTTAATATGTGTTTGATAAGCACTGGGCACTTTATCTCACTTATTTTATATGTGTTTTGATAAGGCACTGGGCACTTTATCTCACTTATTTTAAATATGTGGTGTATAAGGCACTGGGCACTTATCCTCACTTATTTTATATGTGTTTGATAAGGCACTGGGCACTTTATCTACACTTATTTTAAATATGTGTTTGATAAGGCATGGGCACTTTATCTCACTTATTTAATATGTGTTTGATAAGGCACTGGGCACTTTACTCACTTATTTTAATATGTGTTTGATAAGGCACTGGGCACTTTATCTCACTTATTTTAATATGTGTTTGATAAGGCACTGGCACTTTATCTCACTTATTTTAATATGTGTTTGATAAGGCACTGGGCACTTTATCTCACTTATTTTAATATGTGTTTGATAAGGCACTGGGCACTTATCTCACTTATTTTATAGTGTTTGATAAGGCACTGGGCACTTTACTCACTTATTTTAATAGTGTTTGATAAGGCACTGGCACTTTATCTCACTTATTTTAATATGTGTTTGATAAGGCACTGGGCACTTTATCTCACTTATTTTAATATGTGTTTGATAAGGCCCTGGGCACTTTATCTCACTTATTTTAATATGTGTTTGATAAGGCACTGGGCACTTTGCTCACTTTTTTATATGTGTTTGATAAGGCACGGGCACTTTATCTCACTTATTTTAATATGTGTTTGATAAGGCACTGGGCACTTTATCTCACTATTTAATATGTGTTGATAAGGCACTGGGCACTTTATCTCACTTATTTTAATATGTGTGATAAGGCACTGGGCACTTTATCTCACTTATTTAATATGTGTTTGATAGGCACTGGGCACTTTATCTCACTTATTTTAATATGTGTTTGATAAGGCACTGGGCACTTTATCTCACTTATTTAATATGTGTTTGATAAGGCACTGGGCACTTTATCTCACTTATTTTAATTGTGTTTTGATAAGGCACTGGGCACTTTATCTCACTTATTTTAATATGTGTTTGTAAGGCATTGGGCACTTTATCTCACTTATTTAATATGTGTTTGATAGCACTGGGCACTTTATCTCCTTATTTAATATGTGTTTGATAAGGCACTGGGCACTTATCTCTCTTAGTTTAAATATGTGGTTTGATAAGCACTGGGCACTTTATCTCACTTATTTATATATGTGTTTGATAAGGCACTGGGCACTTTACTCTCCTTATTAATATGTTGTTTGATAAGGCAACTGGCACTTTATCTCACTATTTTAATATGTTTTGATAAGGCACTGGGCACTTTATCTCACTTATTTTAATATGTGTTTGATAAGGCACTGGGCACTTTACTCACTATTTTATGTGTTTGATAAGGCACTGGGCACTTTATCTCACTTATTTTAATATGTGTTTGATAGGCACTGGACTTTATCTCACTTATTTATAATGTGTTTGATAAGGCACTGGGCACTTTATCTCACTTATTTTAATATGTGTTTGATAAGGCACTGGGCACTTTATCTCACTTATTAATATGTGTTTGATAAGGCACTGGGCCATTTAGCTCTCTTATTTTAATATTGGTTTGATAAGGCACTGGGCACTTTACTCACTTATTTTTAATATGTTGTTTGATAAGGCACTGGCACTTTACTCACTTATTTTAATTGTGTTTGATAAGCACTGGGCACTTTATCTCACTTATTTTAATATGTGTTTGATAAGGCACTGGGCACTTTATGCTCACTTTTTTAATATGTGTTTGATAAGGCATGGGCACTTTACTCACTTATTTTGAATATTTGTTTTATAAGGCACTGGGCACTTTAGCTCACTTATTTTAATATGTGTTTTGAAAGGCACTGGGCACTTTAGCTCACTTATTTTAATAGTGTGGGATAAGGCACTGGGCACTTTAGCTCACTTATTTAATATGTGTTTGATAAGGCACTGGGCACTTTATCTCACTTATTTTAATATGTGTTTGATAAGGCACTGGGCACTTTATCTCACTTATTTTAATATGTGTTGATAAGCACTGGGACTTATCTCACTTATTTTAATAGTGTTTGATAAGGCACTGGGCACTTTATCTCACTTATTTTAATATGTTTTGATAAGGCACTGGGCACTTTAGCTCACACTTATTTTAATATGTGTTTGATAAGCACTGGGCACTTTATCTCACTTATTTTAATATGTGTTTGTAAGGCACTGGGCACTTTATCTCACTTATTTTAATATGTGTTGATAAGGCACTGGGCACTTTCACTTCTCACGTTTAATATGGGTTTGATAAGCACTGGCACTTTACTCACTTATTTTAAATGTGTTTGATATGCACTGGGCACTTTATCTCACTTTTTTTAATATGTGTTTGATAAGGCACTGGGCACTTTATCTCACTTATTTTAATATGTGGTTGAATAAGGCACTGGGCACTTTATCTCACTTATTTAATATGTGTTTGAAAGGCACTGGGCACTTTATCCACTTATTTTAATGTGTTTGATAAGCACTGGGCACTTTATCTCACTTATTTTATATGTGTTGATAAGGCACTGGGCACTTTATCTCACTTATTTAATATTGTTTGATAAGGGCACTGGGCACTTTATCTCACTTATTTTATATGTGTTTGATAAGCACTGGCACTTTATTCACTTATTTTAATATGGTGTTTGATAAGGCACTGGGCCTTTACTCTCCACTTATTTTAATATGTGTTTGAAGGCACTGGCACTTTATATCTCACTTATTTTAATATGTGTTTGATAAGGCACTGGGCACTTTATCTCACTTATTTTAATATGTGTTTGATAAGGCACTGGGCACTTTAGTCACTTATTTTAATATGTGTTTGATAAGGCACTGGGCACTTTACTCACTTATTTTAATATGTGTTTGATAAGGCACTGGGCACTTTATCTCACTTATTTTAATATGTGTTTGATACGGCACTGGCACTTTATCTCACTTATTTTAATATGTGTTTGATAAGGCACTGGGCACTTATCTCACTTATTTTAATATGTGTTTGATAAGGCACTGGGCACTTTATACTCACTTATTTTAATATGTGTTGATAGGCACTGGGCACTTTATCTCACTTATTTTAATATGTGTTTGATAAGGCACTGGGGCACTTTATCTCATTATTAATATGTGTTGATAAGGCACTGGGCACTTTATCTCACTTATTTTAATATGTGTTTGATAAGGCACTGGCACTTTATCTCACTTATTTTATATGTGTTTGATAAGGCACTGGCACTTTTCTCACTTATTTTAATATGTGTTTGATAAGGCACTGGGCACTTTACTCACTATTTTAATATGTTTTGATAAGGCACTGGGCACTTAGCTCACTTATTTTAACTATGTGTTTTGATAAGGCACTGGGCACTTTATCTCACTTATTTTAATATGTGTTTGATAAGGCACTGGGCACTTTATCTCACTTATTTTATATGTGTTGATAAGGGTCACTGGGCACTTTACTCACTTATTTTAATATGTGTTGATAAGCACTGGGCACTTTTATCTATTATTTTAACTATGTGTTTGATAAGGGCACTGTGGGGCACTTTATCTCACTTATTTTAAATTGTGTTTGATAGGCACTGGGCAACTTTATCTCACTTATTTTAATATGTGTTTGATAAGGCACTGGGCACTTATCTCACTATTTTAATATGTGTTTTGATAAGGCACTGGGCACTTTACTCACTTATTTTAATATGTTTTGATAAGGCCTGGGCACTTTACGTCACTTATTTTAATATGTGTTGATAAGGCACTGGGCACTTTATCCTCACTTATTTTAATATGTGTTTGATAAGGCACTGGGCACTTTTACTCTCACTTATTTTAATATGTTTTGAAGGCACTGGGCACTTTAGTCTCACTTATTTTAATATGTGTTTGATAAGGCACTGGGCACTTTATCTCACTTATTTTAATATGTGGTTTGATAAGGCACTGGGACTTTAGCTCACTTATTTTAATATGTGTTTGATAGCACTGGGCATTTATCTCATTATTTTATATGTGTTTGATAAGGCACTGGGCACTTTATCTCACTTATTTTAATATGTGTTTTGATAGGCACTGGCACTTTATCTCACTTATTTTAATATGTGTTTGATAAGGCACTGGGCACTTTATCTCACTTTATTTAATATTGTTTGATAAGGCACTGGGAACTTATCTCATTATTTTAATATGTGTTTGATAAGGCACTGGCACTTATCTCACTATTTTATATGTGTTTGATAAGGCACTGGGCACTTATCTCACTTATTTAATATGTTTTGTAATAAGGCACTGGGCACTTTATCTCACTTATTTTAATATGTGTTTGATAAGGAGGTAGGGGGGGGGGGGATCTGACACCACGGTAAAACAGTGTCACTGACAGAGGTAGGAGAAAGGCAGCAGAGTACATGAATTTAACTTTGCAATGGGGCAATGTGTTTTTTTCACTGTAGATGCCCTTTAATGGGGGATGTGATTTGACCTGTTTGAATCGAGGGATTGCAAAACACACAACCTAAACTGAGATAATCAACCAAACAATGCAGCCAGGAAATCACAGAGCAGATTCCATTGAAGGCATTCATTTTCTATGTCTATAGATATGAACCAAGTTAACCAAATAGGGACTGGTGTTGTGTGTCTGATAATTTCTGGTTTAGATCTACTGGTTAGCTTGAGCCTTGGGTCGTGGTCAATAAGACATCTACAGGGAGGGACAGATAGCCTTGCTATTAATGGGGCCCCCATAATATAGGATTTTAATTTTTTTGGGGGGGAAGGGGTTCCCCTCCTAATATTTCTTTTGCCTGGTGGTCCCTTTAGTCCTTACTCAGTCCCTGTGATCTAATACTCCTGTTCAGACCTTTGTTTATGCAGCATTCTGATACGTCATTGTAAACACGTATATAAACAAATATATCAACTGTATAACATTTATTATATGGGACCTTTAATAACATGTGGGGCATTATAATTGTAAAAAAACCAAATTATCAATGTTATCCACAAGTTATAGATGTGACACTGAATTTCCTTCTCTATGGGGCAAATCTGTCAGTGGTACTTGGATGATGCAATTGTTTTTACCACTTTAGATGTTGTTAAACTACAGATACCATCTAATCTTTAATATAATAACGTACCATGGAATCTTCATACATTTCACGTTAAACTTCACTTTCACACTTACGCTGGGTACACACATTAGCGATCGGTACTGATGGGATTGGCTCTATATCGCTAATGTGTGTAGGGCCAATTTTTGTGTATTGCTTCTCATTTGGATTCTGCCTCCTCTCCAAGCTCTTATACAAGCTCGCACATGCTGTAATGTCAACAGTCACACCCATAAACAAAAAGGGAGGCTGTGGGAGCAGTCCTATGGCAACATTATTATAACATATACTGTAGTAGAAGTGCTACTGATCTGACCAAAATATTCCAACAAACAAGAAAAGATGATCAATTGACATTCCTGGGCCCCATATATCATAATATCTATGCTAGTGCAAACAGTAAAAACATGTTTTTTTTTAGTTACAATTTTATGCATAAAAGTGAAAAGCCTTTCAACCACGTCAAGGTAACCCCGGTATTACTTTGACGTGGTTGGAAGGCTTTTCACTTTTATGCATAAAATTGTAACAAAAAACCCCCATGTTTTTACTGTTTGCTCTAGCATAGATATTATGATATACGGGGCCCAGGAATGTCAATTGATCATCTTTTCTTGTTTGTTCTAACAGTCACACACCCATAAGACAACATTTCAGGTTAGTCTTACATCTCACAACATACAGGGAGATTCAATAAAAGTTCTTATCGTTAAAAATCGTGCTAATTTTGCACCAACCAATCAGATAATATTTAACATTTGAAAGCTAACATCTGATTGGTTGGGGTAAAATTAGCACAATTTTAAACAATAAGAACTTTTATTGAATAACCCTGATAGTTTTTAATTTGAGGTGTGGACTTGCTCTTTAACATGCTGTTGCGATGTGCAAATTCACTTTGTGCTGTGACACAGGGCCTCCATCAGGGGGGTAAAGGAGGTACTCCTGTATAGGGCCCGGGCCCAGAAAGTGAGAGGGAAAAAATATTTTTATTTTCCTGCAATACTGCATTTAGCCACTCCATTCCTAGATGGAGAAGACAAACATGGCGTGCCTGCTGCATGGCCCATGACTCAGTTAGTAGGTGGCTTTACTGTCTATGTGGCTCCGTCCCCTCCCGCCCCTCCCCTGAACTTGTATCTGTTCTGTGCTGTGATGTCCATAGAGAACAGGAGGGAGTAACTGTAAGTTATACTGATCCCATTTGTGAGAGTCCATGGGGGGACATTGTTACCCTCTGTCTCACTGCTGTGTACAGGGACTGACAGGGACTGATAAACTTCCTCTATGGGGCTGCTGGTGCCAGAACCTTTATAGTAGTGATGGGAAATCTTGTCACTTCACATGTTTAACTACAACTCCCAGCATGCCTGGATTGCATTCTGCTACCAATGAATACACTGCACATGGGGTAGGTAATAGCCTAATAGGGCTACTGGGCTATTACCTACCCAATGGGGGCAGTATGGCAGCTCCACACCATATCAATCTGGCCTATATACACATCTCCATCTCTGTGTCACATAGCAGTATGGCAACTTCACACTATCTCTATCCTGCCTATATCCATATCTCCATCTCTGTGTTACATAGAAGTATGGCAGCTCCACACTATGCAAGGTATCAAAATAGAGGAGCACACTACTATAGTGAAAACTTCTTTATTTAGTGCAAAAACAGCATACAGTGTCCCGAAACGTTGTATGCTGTAATAAAGAAGTTTTCACTTTAGTAGTGTGCTCCTCTATTTTGATACCTTGCTTGGTTTATGAAGCCCTGCAAGTAGGGGGCTGAGAGGATTGCACCTACCAACTTGTCTGGCCAACCAGCCAACAGCAGTGTGCCTTAGTACATTTGGATCTCTTGGGAACAGCTCCACACTATCTCTATCCTGCCTATATCCATATCTCCATCTCTGTGTCACATAGCAGCATGGCAGCTCCACGCCATCTCTATCCTTCCTATATACATATCTTCATCTCTGTGTCACATAGCAGTATGGCAGCTCCACACCATCTCTATCCTGCCTATATACATATCTCCATCTCTGTCACATAGCAGTATGACAGCTCCACACCATGTCTATCCTGCCTATATACATACCTTCATCTCTGTCACATAGCAGTATGGCAGCTCCACACTGAGATGGAGATATGGATATAAGGATATAGCAATATGGCAACTTCACACCATCCCTATCCTGCCTATATCCAAATTTCTATCTCTGTGTCACATTGCAGCATGGCAGCTCCACACCATCTCTATTATCGGGATATAGACAGGATAGAGATGGTGTGGAGCTGCAATCTGACACAGAAATAGAAATATGGATATAGGCAGGACAGAGTGTGGAGCTGCCATGCTGTGTGGCAATAGTGGCAGCCTTTTTCCAGACAGTGCACAAATGGGTAGGTGTAAGGATTTGAGCATGGAGAATGGAGTGAATATATCAATAGTCAATATGAATGAAATCCGTTTTAAGCAACACTGATGCAGAATATTATATGGGGTGTAATATGGGATCCAGTCTGTGTGGGCTTGGCTTAAAGGTATGTTATATTTACCAGTCTGTGCCCTCTGGGCATGAGGGCATCTTAAGTGTGTGTACTGGACACCGGTATATTTTATATTTACCAGTCTGTGTGTGTGTTGGGAAGGTGGAGCATGTCTAGCACCCGTTAATGTAACGGGCTTAATGTCTAGTTGATATATAATATTGCAGGCAACAATGTAAAATGGGAATAATGGTCTTTAAAATGGGTGTAACCATAACAAAGTGGGCGTGGTCTTAACAGTGAGCGTGAAAAAAAATCTGCATTCACCGCTTCTCTTCTCCCCATGTGTCCATCTTTTGCGTTTTTAAATGTTGGGAGGTATGTGACGTGTCTGAGTTGGTTTCTGTTATGGGAGCCCAGAAATGTACCCAGTATGGGGCCCAGAAAAGTCTGATGGTGGCCCTGCTGTGACATATTGGGTTATAAATAATTCATTACCATTCTCTGTAATGGGCAGTGGTTCATTGTAATAAAGATTTCTCACCGTAGACTATCAGGGAATAAACATTTAAAGAAAATATGTTTATTGCTGTTTATTTATATGAAGTTTGAGTACATTAATTTACATTATAAATATAATCTACTATATAAAGCAGAAATCTTTTATGTATGTATGTATGTATGTATGTATGTATGTATGTATGTATGTATGTATGTATGTATGTGCTCACCACACAGCTACACCCCTGAATGACTCAACATAATGGCAACGCCCTCTGAAAGGGATGACGCCCATGAAGTCCAGTTTAAAAAACAAAAAGCCTGCATATCACTTACAGAGTGTGATTCCCCAATAAAACAACACAGACACATAGTTCACTTCAGTGACACAACAACAGCATAATGTACGGCTACACAACTCAGAGAGCTGCACACACAGAACAACAGCTTCTATAACAAAGGGAACCAGACATTTCCCTTAAGGTCTGTAACACATCACAATTTGCTCCTGGAAGGTTTTAAAATATAAACCCTGGAAAGGCTATGTTACTATTGGTGATATGAATGACATTTATATACAAATATAAACCCTGGAAAGACTATGTTACTATTGGTGATATGAATGACATTTATATACAAATATAAACCCTGGAAAGACTATGTTACTATTGGTGATATGAATGACATTATATACAAATATAACCCTGGAAAGACTTGTTACTATTGGTGATATGAATGACATTTATATACATATTAAACCCTGGAAAGACTTGTTACTATTGGTGATATGAATGACATTTATATACAAATATAAACCCTGGAAAGAACTATGTTACTATCGGGGATATGAATGACATTTATATACAAATATAAACCCTGGAAAGACTGTGTTACTATTGGTGATATGAATGACATTTATATACAAATATAAACCCTGGAAAGACTATGTTACTATTGGATATGAATGACATTTATAACAAATATAAACCCTGGAAAGATGTGTTACTATTGGTGATATGAATGACATTTATATACAAATATAAACCCTGGAAAGACTATGTTAGTATTGGGATATGAATACATTATATACATATAAACCCTGAAAGACTATGTTTACTATTGGTGATGAATGACATTTATATACAAATATAAACCCTGGAAAGACTATGTTACTATTGGTGATATGAATGACATTTAATACAAATATAAACCCTGAAAGACTATGTTACTATTGGTGATATGAATGACATTTATATACAAATATAAACCCTGGAAAGACTGTGTTACTATTGTGATATGAAGACATTTATATACAATATAAACCCTGGAAAGCTGTTTACTATTGGTGATATGAATGACATTTTTATACAAATATAAACCCTGGAAAGACTATGTTACTATTGGTGATATGAATGACATTTATATACAAATATAAACCCTGGAAAGACTGTGTTACTATTGGTGATATGAATGATATTTATATACAAATATTAACCCTGGAAAGACTATGTTACTATTGGTGATTAGAGATGGCCGGTTCGCGGACCCGAACCCGGATCCGCCGCGGATTTCTCCCGTCCGCGAACGGCGGATTATTCCGGACTTTCAGGACTTCCGAACTTCCGAACTGCGGATTTTTTTTTTTTTACGAAAATTTTCGAAAATACGAGTATCTCCGTAATCAACTGGGCACTTATCTCACTTATTTTAATATTGTTTGATAAGGCACTGGGCACTTTATCACTTATTTTATATGTGTTTGATAAGGCACTGGGCCACTTATCACTTATTTTAATATGTGTTTGTAAGGACACTGGGCACTTTATCTCACTTATTTTAATATGTGTTTGATAAGGCACTGGGCACTTATCACTTATTTTAATATGTGGTTGATAAGGCACTGGGCATTTATCTCACTATTTTAATATGTGTTTGATAAGGCACTGGGCACTTTATCTCACTTATTTTAAGTGTGTGTTGATAAGGCACTGGGCACTTTATCTCACTTATTTTAATATGTGTTTGATAAGGCACTGGGCACTTTATCTCACTTATTTTAATATGTGTTGATAAGGCACTGGGCACTTTACTCACTTATTTAATATGTGTTTGATAAGGACTGGGACTTATCTCATTATTTTAATATGTGTTTGATAAGGCATGGCACTGGCACTTTATCTCACTTATTTTAATTGTGTTGATAAGGCACTGGGCACTTTATCTCACTTATTTTAATTGTGTTTGATAGGCACTGGGCACTTTACTCACTTATTTTAATATGTGTTTGATAAGGCACTGGGCACTTATCTCACTTATTTTAATATGTGTTTGATAAGGCACTGGGCACTTATCTCACTTATTTAATATTGTGTTGATAAGGCACTGGGCATTTTACTTACTTATTTAATATGTGTTTGTAAGGCACTGGGCACTTTATCTCACTTATTTTAATATGTGTTTGATAAGGCACTGGGCACTTTATCTCACTTATTTAATATGTGTTTGATAAGGCACTGGCACTTTTTCTCATTATTTTTAATATGTGTTTGATAGGCACTGGGCACTTTACTCACTTATTTTAATATGTGTTTGATAAGGCACTGGGCACTTTACTCACTTATTTTAATATGTGTTTGATAAGGCACTGGGCACTTTAGCTCACTTATTTTAATAGTGTTTGTAAGGCACTGGGACTTTATCTCACTTTTTTTTTTTTATATGTGTTTGATAAGGCACTGGGCACTTTATCTCACTTATTTTAATATGTGTTGATAAGGCACTGGGCACTTTATCTCACTTATTTTATATGTGTTTGATAAGGCACTGGGCACTTTATCTCACTTATTTAATATGTGTTTGATAAGGCACTGGGCACTTTATCTCACTTATTTTAATATGTGTTTGATAAGGCACTGGGCACTTTACTCACTTATTTTAATATGTGTTTGATAAGGCACTGGGCACTTTACTCACTTATTTTATATGTGTTTGATAAGGCACGGGCACTTTACTCACTTATTTTAATATGTGTTTGATAGGCACGGGCACTTTAGCTCACTTATTTTAATAGTGTTTGATAAGGCACTGGCACTTATCTCACTTTTTTTAATATGTGTTTGATAAGGCACTGGGCACTTTATCTCACTTATTTTAATATGTGTTTGATAAGGCACTGGACTTTATCTCACTTTTTAATATGTGTTTGATAAGGCACTGGGCACTTTATCTCACTTATTTTAATATGTGTTTGATAAGGCACTGGGCACTTTATCTCACTTATTTTAATATGTGTTTGATAAGGCACTGGGCACTTTATCTCATTATTTTATATTGTGTTTTGATAAGGCACTGGGCACTTTATCTCACTATTTTATATGTGTTTGATAAGGCACTGGGCACTTTATCTCACTTATTTTAATATGTGTTTGATAAGGACACTGGGCACTTTATCTCACTTATTTTAATATGTGTTTGATAAGGCACTGGGCACTTTATCTCATTATTTTAATATGTGTTTGATAAGGCACTGGGATTTATCTACTTATTTTAATATGTGTTTGATAAGGCACTGGGCACTTTACTCACTTATTTTAATATGTGTTTGATAAGGCACTGGGCTTTATCTCATTATTTTAATATGTGTTTGATAAGGCACTGGGCACTTTATCTCACTTATTTTAATATGTGTTTGATAAGGCACTGGGCACTTTACTCACTTATTTAATATGTGTTTGATAAGGCACTGGGCACTTTATCTCACTATTTTAATATGTGTTTGATAAGGCACTGGGCACTTTATCTCACTTATTTTAATTGTTTTGATAAGGCACTGGGCACTTTATCTCACTTATTTTAATATGTGTTTGATAAGGCACTGGGCACTTTATCTCACTTATTTTAATATGTGTTTGATAAGGCACTGGGCACTTTATCTCACTTATTTTAATATGTGTTTGATAAGGCACTGGGCACTTTAGCTCACTTATTTTAATATGTGTTTGATAAGGCACTGGGCACTTTACTCACTTATTTTAATATGTGTTTGATAAGGCACTGGGCACTTTACTCACTATTTTAATATGTGTTTGATAAGGCATGGGCACTTTATTCACTTATTTTAATATGTGTTGATAAGGCACTGGGCACTTTATCTCACTTATTTTAATATGTGTTTGATAAGGCACTGGGCACTTTATCTCACTTATTTTAATATGTGTTTGATAAGGCACTGGGCACTTATCTCACTTATTAATATGTGTTTGTAAGGCACTGGGCACTTTATCTCACTTATTTATATATGTGTTTGATAAGGCAGGGCACTTTATCTCACTTATTTATAATGTGTTTGATAAGGCACTGGGCACTTTATCTCACTTATTAATATGTGTTTGATAAGGCACTGGCACTTTTCTCATTATTTTAATATGTGTTTGATAAGGCTGGGCACTTTACTCTCACTTATTTTAATATGTGTTTGATAAGGCACTGGGCACTTTACTCTCACTTATTTAATATGTGTTTTGATAAGGCACTGGGCACTTTATCTCACTTATTTTAATATGTGTTTGATAAGGCATGGGCACTTATCTCACTTATTTAATATGTGTTTGATAAGGCACTGGGCACTTTATCTCACTTATTTTAATTATGTGTTTGATAAGGCACTGGGCACTTTATCTCACTTATTTTAATATGTGTTTGATAAGGCACTGGGCCTTTATCTCACTTATTTTAATATGTGTTTTGATAAGGCACTGGGCACTTTATCTCACTTATTTTAATATGTGTTTGATAAGGCACTGGGCACTTTATCTCACTTATTTTAATATGTGTTTGATAAGCACTGGGCACTTATCTCACTATTTTAATATGTGTTTGATAAGGCATGGGCACTTTATCTCATTATTTTAATATGTGTTGATAAGGCACTGGGCACTTTAGCTCACTCTTATTTTAATATGTGTTTGATAAGGCACTGGGCACTTTCCACTTTTTAATATGTGTTTGATAAGGCACTGGGCACTTTATCTCATATTTTAATATGTGTTTGATAAGGCACTGGGCATTTATCTCACTTATTTTAATATGTGTTTGATAAGGCACTGGGCACTTTATCTCACTATTTTAATATGTGTTTGATAAGGCACTGGGCACTTTATCTCATATTTTAATTTGTGTTTGATAAGGCACTGGGCACTTTATCTCACTTATTTTAATATGTGTTTGATAAGGCACTGGGCACTTTATCTCACTTATTTTAATATGTGTTGTATAAGGCACTGGGCACTTTATTCACTTATTTTAATATGTGTTTGATAAGGCATGGGCACTTTATCTCACTTATTTTAATATGTGTTTGATAAGGCACTGGGCACTTTACTCACTTATTTTAATATGTGTTGATAAGGCACTGGGCACTTTATCTCATGTATTTTAATATGTGTTTGATAAGGCATGGGCACTGACTTATCTCACTTATTTTAATATGTGTTTGATAAGGCCATGGGCACTTTATCTTCACTTATTTTAATATGTGTTTGATAAGGCACTGGGCACTTTATCTCACTTATTTTAATATGTGTTTGATAAGGCACTGGGCAATATCACTTATTTTAATATGTGTTTGATAAGGCACTGGGCACTTTAGCTCACTTATTTTAATATGTGTTTGATAAGGCACTGGGCACTTTCTCACTTATTTAATATGTGTTTGATAAGGCACTGGGCACTTATCTCACTTATTTTAATATGTGTTGATAAGGCACTGGGCACTTTAGCTCATTATTTTAATATGTGTTTGATAAGGCACTGGGCACTTTATCTCACTTATTTTAATATGTGTTTGATAGGCACTGGCACTTTATCTCACTTATTTTAATAGTGTTTGATAAGGCACTGGGACTTTAGCCCTTATTTAATATGTGTTTGATAAGGCACTGGGCACTTTAGCTCACTTATTTAATATGTGTTTGATAAGGCATGGGCACTTTACTCACTATTTTAATATGTGTTGATAAGGCACGGGCACTTTATCTCACTTATTTTAATATGGTTTGATAAGGCACTGGGCACTTTATCTCACTTATTTTAATATGTGTTTGATAAGGCACTGGGCACTTTATCTCACTTATTTTAATATGTGTTTGATAAGGCACTGGGACTTTACTCACTTATTTTAAGTTGTTTGATAAGGCACTGGGCACTTTAGCTCACTTATTTTATATGTGTTTGATAAGGCACTGGGCACTTATCTCACTTATTTAATATGTGTTGATAAGGCACTGGGCACTTTATCTACTTATTTTAATATGTGTTTGATAAGGACTGGGCACTTTATCTCACTTATTTTAATATGTGTTTGATAGGACCTGGGCACTTATCTCACTTATTTTAATATGTGTTTGATAAGGCACTGGGCACTTTATCTCACTTATTTTAATATGTGTTGATAAGGCACTGGGCACTTTATCTCACTATTTTATATGTGTTTGATAAGGCAATGGGCACTTTATCTCACTTATTTTAATAGTGTGTTGAAGGCACGGGCACTTTATCTCACTTATTTTTATATGTGTTTGATAAGGCACTGGGCACTTATCTCACTTATTTTAATATGTGTTTGATAAGGCACTGGGCATTATCTCACTTATTTTAATATGTGTTTGATAAGGCACATGGGCACTTATCTCACTATTTTAAATGTGTTTGATAAGGCAATGGGCACTTTAGCTCACTTATTTTAATATGTGTTTGATAAGGCACTGGGCACTTTTGCTCACTTATTTTAATATGTGTTTGATAAGGCACTAGGCACTTATCTTACTTATTTAATATGGTTTTGATAGGACACTGGGCACTTTATCTCACTTATTTTAATATGTGTTTGATAAGGCACTGGGCACTTTATCTCACTTATTTAATATGTGTTTGATAAGGCACTGGGCAATTTGCTCACTTATTTTAATATGTGTTTGATAAGGCACTGGGCACTTTATCTCACTTATTTTAATATGTGTTGATAAGGCACTGGGCACTTTATCTCACTTATTTTAATATGTGTTTGATAAGGCAATGGGCACTTTATCTCACTTATTTTAAATTGTGTTTGATAAGGCACTGGGCACTTTATCTCACTTATTTTAATATGTGTTTGATAAGGCACTGGGCACTTTTGCTCACTTATTTTAATATGTGTTTGATAAGGCACTAGGCACTTTATCTCACTATTTTAATAGGTGTTGATAAGGCACTGGGCACTTTAGTCACTTATTTTAATTGTTTGATAATGCACTGGACACTTTATCCACTTATTTTAATATGTGTTTGATAAGGCAGGGCACTTTAGCTCACTTATTTAATATGTGTTTGATAAGGCACTGGGCACTTTAGCTCACTTATTTAATATGTGTTTGATAAGGCACTGGGCACTTATCTCACTTATTTTAATATGTGTTTGATAAGGCACTGGGCACTTTATCTCACTTATTTTAATATGTGTTTGATAAGGCACTGGGCACTTTATCTCACTTATTTTAATATGTGTTTGATAAGGCACTGGGCACATTATCTCACTTATTTTAATATGTGTTTGATAATGCACTGGGCACTTTATCTCACTTATTTTAATATGTGTTTGATAAGGCACTGGGCACTTTATCTCACTTATTTTAATATGTGTTTGATAAGGCACTGGGCACTTATCTCACTTATTTTAATATGTGTTTGATAAGGCACTGGGCACTTTATCTCACTTATTTTAATATGTGTTTGATAATGCACTGGGCACTTTATCTCACTTATTTTAATTGTGTTGATAAGGCACGGGCACTTAGCTCACTTATTTTAATATGTGTTGATAAGGCACTGGGCACTTTAGCTCACTTATTTTAATATGTGTTTGATAAGGCACTGGGCACTTATCTCACTTATTTCAATATGTGTTTGATAAGGCACTGGGCACTTTATCTCACTTATTTTAATATGTGTTGATAAGGCACTGGGCACTTTATCTCACTTATTTTAATATGTGTTTGATAAGGCACTGGGCACTTTATCTCACTTATTTTAATAGTGTTTGATAAGGCACTGGGCACTTTATCTCACTTATTTAATATGTGTTTGATAAGGAGGTAGGGGGGGGGGGGATCTGACACCACGGTTAAAACAGTGTCACTGACAGAGGTAGGAGAAAGGCAGCAGAGTACATGAATTTAACTTTGCAATGGGGCAATGTGTTTTTTTCACTGTAGATGCCCTTTAATGGGGATGTGATTTGACTGTTTGAATCGAGGGATTGCAAAACACACAACCTAAACTGAGATAATCAACCAAACAATGCAGCCAGGAAATCACAGAGCAGATTCCATTGAAGGCATTCATTTTCTATGTCTATAGATATGAACCAAGTTAACCAAATAGGGACTGGTGTGTGTGTCTGATAATTTCTGGTTTAGATCTACTGGTTAGCTTGAGCCTTGGGGTCGTGGTCAATAAGACATCTACAGGGAGGGACAGATAGCCTTGCTATTAATGGGGCCCCATAATATAGGATTTTAATTTTTGGGGGGGAAGGGGTTCCCCTCCTAATATTTCTTTTGCCTGGTGGTCCCTTTAGTCCTTACTCAGTCCCTGTGATCTAATACTCTGGTTCGACCTTTGTTTATGCAGCATTCTGATACGTCATTGTAAACACGTATATACAAATATATCAACTGTATAAACATTATTATATGGGACCTTTAATAACATGTGGGGCATTATAATTGTAAAAAAACCAAATTATCAATGTTATCCACAAGTTTAATGATGTGACACTGAATTTCCTTCTCTATGGGGCAAATCTGTCAGTGGTATTGGATGATGCAATTGTTTTTACCACTTAGATGTGTTAAACTACAGAGATACCATCTAATCTTTATATAATAAAGTACCATGGAATCTTCATACATTTCACGTTAAACTTCACTTTCACACTTACGCTGGGTACAAACATTAGCGATCGGTACTGATGGGATTGGCTCTATATCGCTAATGTGTGTAGGGCCAATTTTTGTGTATTGCTTCTCATTTGGATTCTGCCTCCTCTCAAGCTCTTAACAAGCTGCACATGCTGTAATGTCAACAGTCACACCATAAACAAAAAAGGAGGCTGTGGGAGCAGTCCTATGGCAACATTATTATAACATATACTGTAGTAGAAGTGTACTGATCTGACCAAAATATTCCAACAAACAAGAAAAGATGATCAATTGACATTCCTGGGCCCCATATATCATAATATCTATGCTAGTGCAAACAGTAAAAACATGTTTTTTTTTAGTTACAATTTTATGCATAAAAGTGAAAAGCCTTTCAACCACGTCAAGGTAACCCCGGTATACTTTGACGTGGTTGGAAGGCTTTCATTTTATGCATAAAATTGTAACAAAAACCCCCATGTTTTTACTGTTTGCTCTAGCATAGATATTATGATATACGGGGCCCAGGAATGTCAATTGATCATCTTTTCGTGTGTTCTAACAGTCACACACCCATAAGACAACATTTCAGGTTAGTCTTACCTCTCACAACATACAGGGAGATTCAATAAAAGTTCTTATCGTTAAAAATCGTGCTAATTTTGCACCAACCAATCAGATAATATTAACATTTGAAAGCTAACATCTGATTGGTTGGGGTAAATTAGCAACAATTTTAAACAATAAGAAATTTTATTGAATAAACCTGATAGTTTTTAATTTGAGGTGTGGACTTGCTCTTTAACATGCTGTTGCGATGTGCAAATTCACCTTGTGTGTGACACAGGGCCTCATCAGGGGGGTAAAGGAGGTACTCCTGTATAGGGCCCGGGCCCAGAAAGTGAGAGGGAAAAAATATTTTTATTTTCCTGCAATACTGCATTTAGCCACTCCATTCCTAGATGGAGAAGACAAACATGGCGTGCCTGCTGCATGGCCCATGACTCAGTTAGTAGGTGGCTTTACTGTCTATGTGGCTCCGTCCCCTCCCGCCCCTCCCCTGAACTTGTATCTGTTCTGTGCTGTGTGTCCATATAGAGAACAGGAGGGAGTAACTGTAAGTTATACTGATCCCATTTGTGAGAGTCCATGGGGGGACATTGTTACCCTCTGTCTCACTGCTGTGTACAGGGACTGACAGGGACTGAAAACTTCCTCTATGGGGCTGCTGGTGCCAGAACCTTTATAGTAGTGATGGAAATCTTGTCACTTCACATGTTTAACTACAACTCCCAGCATGCCTGGATTGCATTCTGCTACAATGAATACACTGCACATGGGGTAGGTAATAGCCTAATAGGGCTACTGGGCTATTACCTACCCAATGGGGGCAGTATGGCAGCTCCAACCATATCAATCTGGCCTAATACACATCTCCATCTCTGTGTCACATAGCAGTATGGCAACTTCACACTATCTCTATCCTGCCTATATCCATATCTCCATCTCTGTGTTACATAGAAGTATGGCAGCTCCACACTATGCAGGTATCAAAATAGAGGAGCACACACTATGTGAAAACTTCTTTATTTAGTGCAAAAAAAAGCATACAGTGTCCCGAAACGTTGTATGCTGTAATAAAGAAGTTTTCACTTTAGTAGTGTGCTCCTCTATTTTGATACCTTGCTTGGTTTATGAAGCCCTGCAAGTAGGGGGCTGAGAGGATTGCACCTACCAACTTGTCTGGCCAACCAGCCAACAGCAGTGTGCCTTAGTACATTTGGATCTCTTGGGAACAGCTCCACACTATCTCTATCCTGCCTATATCCATATCTCATCTCTGTGTCACATAGCAGCATGGCAGCTCCACGCATCTCTATCCTTCCTATATACATATCTTCATCTCTGTGTCACATAGCAGTATGGCAGCTCCACACCATCTCTATCCTGCCTATAACATATCTCCATTCTGTCACATAGCAGTATGACAGCTCCACACCATGTCTATCCTGCCTATATACATACCTTCATCTCTGTCACATAGCAGTATGGCAGCTCCACACTGAGATGGAGTATGGATATAAGGATATAGCAATATGGCAACTTCCACACTCCCTATCCTGCCTATATCCAAATTTCTATCTCTGTGTCACATTGCAGCATGGCAGCTCCACACCATCTCTATTATCGGGATATAGACAGGATAGAGATGGTGTGGAGCTGCAATCTGACACAGAAATAGAAATATGGATATAGGCAGGACAGGTGTGGAGTGCCATGCTGTGTGGCAATAGTGGCAGCCTTTTTCCAGACAGTGCACAAATGGGTAGGTGTAAGGATTTGAGCATGGAGAATGGAGTGAATATATCAATAGTCAATATGAATGAAATCCGTTTTAAGCAACACTGATGCAGAATATTATATGGGGTGTAATATGGGATCCCGTCTGTGTGGGCTTGGCTTAAAGGTATGTTATATTTACCAGTCTGTGCCCTCTGGGCATGAGGGCATCTTAAGTGTGTGTATGGACACCGGTATATTTAATTTACCAGTCTGTGTGTGTGTGTGGGAAGGTGGAGCATGTCTAGCACCCGTTAATGTAAAGGGCTTAATGTCTAGTTGAATATATATGCAGGCAACAATGTTAAATGGGAATAATGGTCTTTAAAATGGGTGTAACCATAACAAAGTGGGCGTGGTCTTAAAAGTGAGCGTGAAAAAAAATTGCATTCACCGCTTCTCTTCTCCCCATGTTCCATCTTTGCGTTTTTAAATGTTGGAGGTATGTGACGTGTCTGAGTTGGTTTCTGTTATGGGAGCCCAGAAATGTACCCGTATGGGGCCCAGAAAGTCGATGGTGGCCCTGCTGTGACATATTGGGTTATAAATAATTCATTACCATTCTCTGTAATGGGCAGTGGTTCATTGTAATAAAGATTTCTCACCGTAGACTATCAGGGAATAAACATTTAAAGAAAATATGTTTATTGCTGTTTATTATATGAAGTTTGAGTACATTAATTTACATTATAAATATAATCTACTATATAAAGCAGAAATCTTTTATGTATGTATGTATGTAGGATGTGTGTATGTATGTATGTATGTGTGTATGTATGTATGTGCTCACCACACAGCTACACCCCTGAATGACTCAACATAATGGCACACGCCCTTGAAAGGGATGACGCCCATGAAGTCCAGTTTAAAAAACAAAAAGCCTGCATATCACTTACAGAGTGTGATTCCCAATAAAACACACAGACACATAGTTCACTTCAGTGACACACAACAACGCATAATGTACGGCTACACAACTCAGAGAGCTGCACACACAGAAACAACAGCTTCTATAACAAAGGGAACCAGACATTTCCCTTAAGGTCTGAAACACCTCACAATTTGCTCTGGAAGGTTTTAAAATATATAACCCTGGAAAGGCTATGTTAATATGGTGATATGAATGACATTTATATACAAAATATAAACCCTGGAAAGACTATGTTACTATTGGTGATATGAATGACATTTATAACAAATATAAACCCTGGAAAGACTATGTTACTATTGGTGATATGAATGACATTATATACAAATATAAACCCTGGAAAGACTGTGTTACTATTGGTGATATGAATGACATTTATATACAGAAATAAACCCTGGAAAGACTGTGTTACTATTGGTGATATGAATGACATTTATATACAAATATAAACCCTGGAAAGACTATGTTACTATTGGTGATATGAATGACATTTATATACAAATATAAACCCTGGAAAGATTGTGTTACTATTGGTGATATGAATGATATTTATATACAAATGTAAACCCTGGAAAGACTATGTTACTATTGGTGATATGAATGACATTTATATACAAAATATAACCCTGGAAAGATTGTGTTACTATTGGTGATATGAATGACATTATATACAAATATAAACCTGGAAAGACTATGTTAGTATTGGCGATATGAATCACATTTATATACAGATATAACCCTGGAAAGACTATGTTACTATTGGTGATATGAATGCATTTATAAAATAAAACCCTGGAAAGACTATGTTACTATTGGTGATATGAATGACATTTATATAAATATTAAACCCTGGAAAGACTATGTTTATTGGTGATATGAATGACATTTATATACAAATATAAACTGGAAAGACTGTGTTACTATTGGTGATATGAATGACATTTATATACAGATATAACCCTGGAAAGACTGTGTTACTATTGGTGATATGAAGACATTTATATACAAATATAAAACCGGAAGACTAGTTTACTATGGTGATATGAATGACATTTATATACAAATATAAACCCTGGAAGATGTGTACTATTGGTGATATGAATGACATTTATATACAAATATAAACCCTGGAAAGACTATGTTACTATTGGTGATATGAATGACATTTATATATAAATATAAAACCCCGGAAAGACTATGTTACTATTGGGGATATGAATGACATTTATATACAAATATAAACCCTGGAAAGACTATGTTACTATTGGTGATATGAATGACATTTATATACAAATATAAACCCTGGAAAGACTATGTTACTATTGGAAAGACTATGTTACTATTGGTGATATGAATGACATTTATATACAAATATAAACCATGGAAAGACTATGTTACTATTGGTGATATGAAGGACATTTATGTACAAATATAAACCCTGAAAAGACTGTTACTATTGGTGATATGAACCACATTTATATACAAATATAAACCCCGGAAAGACTATGTTACTATTGGTGATATGAATGACATTTATATACAAATATAAACCCTGAAAAGACTGTTACTATTGGTGATATGAATGACATTTATATACAAATATAAACCCTGGAAAGACTATGTTACTGTTGGTGATATGAATGACATTTATATACAGATATAAACCCTGGAAAGACTATGTTACTATCGGTGATACGAATCACATTTATATACAAATATAAACCCTGGAAAGACTATGTTACTATTGGCGATATGAATGACATTTATATACAAATATAAACCCTGGAAAGACTATGTTACTATTGGTGATATGAATCACATTTATATACAAATATAAACCCTGAAAAGACTGTGTTACTATTGGTGATATGAATGACATTTATATAAAAATATAAACCCTGGAAAGACTGTGTTACAATTGGTGATGTGATTATTGTCATGTTAAGAAATTTAAAGCAGAGCCTCCTGGAATGGGACCACGCCCCCAGATATTGCTGTCACGGCCACATCCCCAAACATCACGTCACACTCATACCCCAACAATCAAGGCCACATCCCCAAAGATAACTGCCATGCATTGCAATCATGCCCTCAAATGTTCTGACCACGCTACCAGATATTGTGGTCACCCCCCCCAAAAAAAAAAAAACATTACGGTCCGCCCCCATACATCATGGCCACCCCCCCAAACTTTCCAGGTCTGTTCCCGAATCATACCCACATACACAAAACAAACATCCTGTCCATGCCCCCAAACATCACAGGCACACCCCCAAACACCACACCCATGCCCCTAAATTGCACGGCCATGGCCATGCTTTGAAACAGCATGGCCAGGTGCCCAAATATCGCGACCACCGAATGTCACGTCCAAGCCTCCTGGACACCACAACATCACAGACACAACCCAGACCATCCACACCCTAGAATGCCGTGCCCCCACCCACTGCAACATCGCAGACACGCCCCATCCACCTATTCAAACCGGGACGGTTGGAACTACACAGGAATTGCCTGCATTACCTGAACTTAAGCACCAGACACACACTGCCCACATGTCACACACTTCACAGACAGTTACAACTAAAAGAACAAAGACATCATGGCACTTTCAATTCGGACCAGAAAGTAACTTTATTGATTGGGATCTAATAGTCAATATAAAGTGGTCCTTGTGCAAGGATAACGTGTTAAAGTGCAAACAAGGTGTCACACTGCTCACTAATGTGCAAAAAAACAGCACGCTTAATAAAAACATATAGGGCTCAGACAGCACAAGAGAATGAAGCCCAACTTTAACAACACAGACAAAGAGCCGCGCATCACATGATCAGAGACACTGACGCCTGTCATTCACTCAAGTGCTGCGATATTCACTTACAATCAACATGTTTTCCCAATGGCAAATTCCATGTAGCATGTTCACCACAACATTTGTATTTTTACTGCAAGTGGAAAAACTGATAACGTTGTATGTAAAGTTTTGCTATAAACACATGTGCTATACGTCCCTCAAGCAATGTCACCTCCTCAACTCATTATATTACATACATGACGTACATTACCAACTGTGCACTTCTTTACCCCCCCCCCCGTCTCTTCCATCTAAGCCAAACACACACCTGCACGTAACAAATACTATACCCACATGTGTACACGGGCAACGCCGGGTACAACTGCTAGTTAGAAATAAATTGAAAGTTTAGGTATTTTTTTAGAGAAAAGCAAAGGGTAAAAAAATTCATCTTGATACATTTCAAAGTGTATTTACAGGTCCCGATCAGATGGTGGCGCTATACAGGAAGAATTGTGTATTTACAGTCCCCAAACTGATAATGGTGCTTTAACATAATAATAATACCATGGTGTATTAAAAGTCCCCGAACTGATGATGGCGCTATAAATGAATAATGACATCATGGTGTTTTTACAGTCCAGGATAATGGTATATAGTTTCCTTATGCACACAAACCCAAATGGGTGCTGATCTCCTGAAAACTCCCCACTTCCAAGGGAGGTAGATTCAAACGATTCTGGAATATTGGAGTCGCACACCTTCGTAGAATCTAACATTTATATACAAAGGGACAGTAAGAAATGTATTATAATAAACAATAGGAGTCGGTAGGGGTAAGATAGATATGTAAATGGGGATAATAGAGATATGAAATGTAATATAATAAACAATAGGAGTCGGTAGGGGTAATATAGATATGTAAATGGGAGATAATAGAGATATGAAATGTATTATAATAAACAATAGGAGTCGGTAGTGGTAAGATAGATATGTAAATGGGGATAATAGATATATGAAATGTATTATAATAAACAATAGGAGTCGGTAGGGGTAAGATAGATATGTAAATGGGGATAATAGAGACATGAAATGTATTATAATAAACAA